>JARYGA010047357.1:0-66519 GCA_030545235.1 Helianthus tuberosus | reverse complement strand
TAATTGGTGTATGGCCTTTGGGGGTTAATGACCATGTCCCGGATATCCTTGGCATCATTTTACGAAATGGCCACGACCTAAGCACGGGGTGTAGGCATACACCTGACAGCTGCATTATGTAAAAACTGGTAATCCACTCTGAGGTATCATCCTTGTGGGCATTATACCGGAACTGGTAATCCACTTAGAGGATGATAGCCTGTGGGCATTATACCTGTGGCGTGTCAGTTAATCTAGTCCGGCCCTACAAACCGGCCCTAACGGAGGACAAATAAGTAAAACTGTATACAAGATTATATACAAATAATTTTCCCAAGTATAAAAGGTTAATTTTGCCTCTGTGCATTTTAATCAAATTATAAAAGATATTTTTGTGCCTCGTGCATCCAAATCAATTTTCTTAAACTCTTTTCAAATGAGTCAGTTGAGTGTATTTACCAGTGAAAACTGACGTAATTTCCAAAAAGGTTAAGTGACAGGTACTGAACGAAATTGGCTGGAAGCTCAGGGCGCTAATAAGGAATCTTGCAAGTTCTAGGCGCCTAAAGTCTGTTGAACAAATGATATGTTTAAAGATCCGCCTGTGGATCCTTTACTTTCCGTTGTAATACTGGATATTACTTTATATTCGGAATGTAATAATATTTATCTTTTGCTTCCGCTGTGCATTTATATAATTGTGTTGTTTGACTATTATGTTGCCAACCACGTCACGATACTCCCCACCGGGCCCACCGGTGACAGGTGGAAATCGGGGTGTGACAGGTTGGTATCAGAGTCAACACTGAGTGAATTAAACGCTAGCCTTTTGCGTTTAATCTCAGTTACACAATTGCACATTCTTGAGTCTAGACAAGAACATAAGACAAATCCAAATTCGTTTCATTGTCTTTTATTTACTTCCTTGTTATTTTCTGATTAGCCTTTGCATGGGCAAGTCATTTTATCAAAAGTCCCATTTAGGGTAACCATATACTTGTTTAAATTTTAAAGGAAGGATTATGTTTAAAAATATCATTCCTATATTATAAGATCTACCATTATAATAAAGTGGCAAAATCTAAAAAGGACGAGACCTAGCCATACATCACATTAAGACAGGGCCAAGATGGTGGTTCCACAATTAGATTCAGATCCTTGTTAACAGTTCAATTTAGAAATTTTTCTGCGTTAATTATTAAAAAGAATCTAAAGGGTAAAACCTAGCTTAAGTGTCACTGCAGACAAGGCCAAGATGGTAGAACCTATTCAAGAGATTCAAATCCTTATTAAACATTTGAAAGCATATTAACATGCTTGACAAAGTGTGATGCGATAAAATCACATAAGTCATTTTTGGGGTTATTCTAAAATCCCTTATTTATATAATCATCCCTTATGGATGGAGTGCCCACGGGCTATAATTAACGTCCTCTGGGACTAAAGACAGTGGTAGCCTACAACTCCCTGTCAAGGAAAGGTAATGAACGTTGGTTCAAACCTCAAATGCTTCGATTCTCTGAAATCCTAGCATATAATTTATAATTGTCCATGTGACTAGGCCTTTGGTGCCACGAATAAGACTGTTACTGTTTTATAATTAGGATAACTTATTATAGAAATCCTAAATAAATTTGATTAATAAATTAACCAAATATGGTCTCTGTTTACCATGGTTAATGAATTACCCTAAGGGGCAATTCCATAATAAACTCCCAAATAAACTATTGTCCTTGTTTTCTGCAACAGTTCAATTGTAATGGCTAACTCAGACGAGGGTGATAGTCATCTAGTGGAGGTTAATAATGACGCTCGAATTAATCTAACTAGTGCGGAATTAAAAGAGATCATAGACGGCGCAGTTACACAGGCGTTAGAAAGGCAGTGTGATGAGTATAGTGGGACTTGTAGTAGGACCCTATCTACACAGCCTTCAAAGCCACCGTCCAATAACGACGACCCGAAGAAAAATGATGACCGATACTCCTCAAACCACAGTGCTCCATCTCAGCAGGTCATCCTGAATAAAGGACCCCTTGCTAAGGGTTGCTCCTATAAATATTTTGTTTCCTGCAAACCCCGGGATTTCACTGGGGAGAAAGGAGCCATCGATTGTATGACATGGCTGGATGAGATGGATACGGTTGTTGATATCAGCGGATGCGCTGAGCGAGACGTGGTCAAGTTTGTGTCGCAGTCTTTCAAGGGTGAAGCTTTAGCATGGTGGAGATCTCTGATTCAAGCCACCGGGAAAATCCCACTGTACAATATGTCGTGGGATCAATTTGTTGCCCTTATCAGGGAAAATTTCTGCCCTTAGCATTAGGTGGAGAAGATAGAGTCCGATTTTCTATCCTTGGTGATGACAAACCTCGACTGTCAAGCTTACCTAACGAGCTTCAACACTATGTCTCGGTTGGTTCCATACCTGGTAACCCCGGAACCAAAACGGATAGCTCGTTTTATCGGTGGTTTAGCCCCCGAGATCAAGGCAAGCGTAAAAGCTTCTCGGCCAGCAACTTTCAGATCAGTAGCTGACATTTCCTTATCCCTTACTTTAGATGCGGTCAGATTGAGATCGGTAAAGAAATCTGAAGAAATTAAGAGGAATCGTGAGGATGATAACTCACGAGGGTCAGAGAAGAAGCACAAGGGAAACACTGATTCTAAGAAGTCTGGGTGTGGAAGAAACAGTCAGCGAACAGAGGAGAAGCCAAAGTGCACGACTTGTCAAAGACGCCACTTTGGAAAGTGTAGATCTGAATCCAATTCTAAGTCTGAATCACCTGCATATGGATTATGCAAGTCTAAGGAGCACAAGACTGTTGAATGCAGGAAGATTAAAGATGCCACCTGCTACAATTGCAATGAGAAGGGGCACATAAAGACCAACTGCCCTAAGTACGCAAAGAAGACTGAAGAGGCCAAGAAAGCAAACGCATGAGTCTTCCATACGAACGCCAAGGAGATGATGCAGAATGATAACTATATAGCAGATACCTTTTCATATCAAACAGTTTATGCATGAATTTTATTTGATACTGGCACATATGACTCTATAATGAATGATAAATGATAAGAACTATTGTCTCCGCCTGATTAAGACTCCGGTCACTTAATACGAGGTAGAAATTGACCGATGATACTTTAGAAAATGCTCCAACAAATCCTATATTGATATTTAATATCTATTAGAAATCACTCTTTTCTGATACCCTTATGGCAAACTTTCAAACTATCCAAATTCATCAGTATATTAAAGACAGATGTGACATTTTGATCCCCTGTCAAAGAGGTGATGGACTAGGTCCAACCCTCAAATGCCATTGATGGTCTTTTGTGACCTAGGCTAAGTGATATTGATATTTTTGAAAATAACATTCATTAAGAATGATAATGCCTTATTGGCCAGTATAGTTTGATGAAACCATGGTTAGTATATGTTAAGGCCATCAGGGTAATGAATAGCAGATGTTGGATTACAACTAAGTAAAGGATTCACCTGGCAATAGGAACAAAATCTCGAGTATGATAAACTCGAATAAGACAACCGTCAATCGTGCCATTGATAATGCGACGAATGTAAATAAAAACTACAAACGTAAACCTCAATACTAATGGAGTTAATCTCCAGGCTGTGGTTGACGCGGCAGTTGGATGGATCATGGGAAAAGGTCATGAGACAATCCAAAGAGCCGAATGCTTCTCGCTCTAAATCTCATTCAAAAACCATGTTTAATTGCTCATGAGGAGAGCTATATTCACACTTCAAATATGAAGGATGAACCAAAGAAGGAGGATAACTCCCAGAAATCTGGGAAAGAGAGCAAGTACAGGCCTAATAAAAAGCAACGTAAATTCAGTAAGAAGCCTGTATACCCCAGAGACTGCTTCAGCATTATTATATCCATTAGGAATCAGTTTTTTTTTTCGATGTCCTAGTTCCGTTAAATATAAGGACTCAATATAGTGAAAAAAAAATCGATTGGTTACCTTAAAAATCAAGCCCATATTGTGGGTGATAAGAAGCGATTAATTATCAAGACTCCTTATGAGACAACCCTCATAATTACATGTATCCGTACGATTAATTAATATTAAACATAAAAAAATGGTGGAATTGGCCGTCCCCGGAATCGAACCTGGGTCTAGGCCGCACACTTTCGCGCGCCTAGCCAACCGAGCTAGGTGCCTAGTTTGTGAAAATTCCATTCTGATTAAATATAAGCACATATAGTTGATATGTCTTTAATCTCTATCGGTTTCGAATACCAAATGGTATGACAAAAGCGCTATAGGAGAATTGGTGTATCTTAATAAGTTCCATAGATTGCTTCCATGCCTGATCAATATGGAGGTTTAATGCATGGGATCACAAAGATATCCCAATGATCATATGGTACTAAAGTCAACTAATAGTATTCAAAGGAGATATCCAGAATGAAATTGTCCAAGTAAATATTCCCGATTAAGGAATTCGTGGACTAGTAACAAGGTGAGCAATGGTTGGAATAACCATCTCACCTTAAGATAAGCATTTCTATAATAACTGCTATATAAGTATCAAGGTGGCTCCTTGGAGACCTTGTATAAATGGCATGTTAAACATCTATTGTTAGGACAATAGATAGGTAAGTTCAATTATCAGGATCTGAAAGTTGCAGTGGAAACAACAAAGCAGATCACACAAATCCCTAATTATTTGTAAGATGCCAATATTCGGCAGAAAATCAAGGATTAATGAAAATAGCAAACCTCCTAAATTCTTGATAATAAATAAGGCTTCAACAATAGGTATCACCTGGAAGGAGTGGGATGGACCGGCAGAGGGGATCCAGAGGGCCCGAGATAGGGCAGCCTGGTTTTGGTAAGAAAGGCAAGCTAAGCCCGAGATACATAGGACCTTTCAAGGTTATCGAACGTGTCGGTTCAGTTGCCTATAAGCTAGACTTACCTGAAGAGCTCAGTGGAATTCACAATGTGTTCCACATCTGCAATCGGAAGAAGTGTTTCGCTGATGAATCACTGGTTATACCACATACGGATGTGCATATAGATGAGAGCTTAAAATTTGTGGAAAAACCTTTGTCGATTGAAGGTCAACAGGTAAAGAAGCTTCGAAGGAAGCATGTGCCTATTGTAAAGGTCAAATGGGATGCCCGTAGAGGTCCCGAATTCACGTGGGAGGTTGAATCCACGATGAAAGAAAAGTACCCTTACTTGTTTTAGTAAATCTCGGGTCGAGATTTATTTTAAGGGGGTGAGGATGTAACACCTCGAAAAATTCACGTCCTATAATGTGTTGACACGTGTCATAAAGTTTGAACGTGTGAAAGAATGTTATAAAAGGACTAAAGTTGACAAACATGGAAAGTATGTGATTTTATGGGTTCTGAATGTCAACAGTGAATAAATATACTTCATAATAACCCTACATGATGTTTATAACATCAAACGAATAAATCATGGATCATACGAAGCAAAAAGTGAGAGATTACAAACTACAGGGGTTAAATGTGTCAACATGTTTAAAGATATACCTCTGAGTGACCTTTTGACAAACCCGAAGCTATGTAAATGTTAATTATGCTCACTGGAACGCACAACATAAATTTCATAAAGTTTCGTTATCGTATGAGAAAGTTATGATCAAATTCGTGTGCGAGAGGTTAAAGTACAAACGTTGAAAGTTAAGACTTTTCGGGTTAACCGGAAGTGTCCAGGGACTTGGAAAAGTGGGTATAAGTCCTAAAGCCCTTGTGGGTAAATATAAGGGGGTCAAAATGCAAGAAATAACCTTGGTTGCCCTTTCGTGAAGCCAAGGGACAAGTTGCAAAATAACAAAAATGGAAAAATCAGAATTTCAGGCCCAGGCGGCCCGCGTTAAAATCTGTTAAACGCGAGGCGGGCCGCGTCAGGAGCCCAGAACCAGAAAAACAGGCTGCAGCCTGTTTTGCGTGATTATGACCGATCCCACTGGTATTTCTCACTATTGGGCGACCCCTAAAATGTTCCTAGACCCCAGGGACACTTGTGGGACAATTGTGGTCACTTGTAGCCTTAGTTGTCAACATGTTATGGTGTTTACAAACACTATATAAGGCCTCCAAGTTACAAACATTCTTGCACTCATTTTTGATCATCTCTGGAACTCCAAAGCTGATTCCAAGACTCCCTTATCAACCATTAGACCCTTGTAAGTGTTCTAATCCTTTCTCAATTGAGTTTTAGCTTAAAAGTCAAACCGTCGTAATTAACGGTTGACTTTAAGATTAATCACAAATGGTCCAGTGATTACTCGAATCAAAAGTAGTTATAAGTTGGTAATTATGTGGGTAATAAAACCTCAAAAGGGTTCCCCCTGATTCCCACTCTAACTAGATCGTTTGTCGGGTCAAACTTAATCCGAAAAAGTCAACAGAAGCATAAAACGCATATTTAGCAATCTAGAAGGTGTGAAACCTATTTGATCATGAATAGAACTTGGTAATTAGTGTAAGAACATGTCTAAACATGTTCAACCCGACAATTTACTCTAGAGACCCGGTTCGGAACCGAAAGTCACATAGTTTGACTTTGGCTTTGACTTTCAGTTCTGACCCGCTTTAGTATGATTTGAAAATGTCTTAAAGCTTCTTTAGGACCAGGCTACATGTTAGCACAACCCTCTGTGGTTGGTTCATTGATTGACCCATTCGTTTACGCGTTTCCGTTAATTGCTCATATGTTGACCATTATGCCCTTATTATCTTAAAACGTGATTTTTGGAAATGTAAAAGAGTGGAAACTTTAATTACTGATATATAAACTTGTATGCAAAGTTTGACATCAATTTGAGGTATAGATTAAGAGTTATGCTCGTTAGCGTAAAATGAACGCTTTTTGTTAATAAAACGGCGAAACTAGCGTATAGCCTAGTTAAGCCTACTTTTTGGTATCAAACTTAATACCCACTGATGTAATATATTATTTTGGGATTTTTGAATATTTTCAATTAATTTTAGGCTGAGCATAACTAGTAGTCGTAGGCTTAATCCGGTAATTGTCGGTTTTGCCCTTACGGGCCATAAAATGAGTTTTGCATATCTAAATGACTCCAAACCTTTTTCTACTGATTAGATATGTTAAATAAATTATTTTAAGCCTCCTGGAAGTATAAAAATATCAGCTTTATGTATCGAACCCGGAAACGGCTTCTAATCGCCTAATTAAGCGTTATTAATGCATAACATGTACTAAAACTATTTTAAACATACTAAGGGTGATACCTACTGATATTTGAGGCAAATTATAATATTTTAACAGTAAGCAAAAGTTGTTTAACTCAGACTTCAGTTTTGAGCTTTACGGCTTATGTGAAATTACCAAAATGCCCCTACGGTGCATAGTTTGGTTATACTTGGTAAATTCACATATATACTTTAACCTACTGTTATAACTTATCAAAATAAGTATTTTTGCTGATTATATCAGGCCTGTAACTCAGGTAAATACTTAAACTCTTTTATAACTTTTTAAATGACCAAACTACCCCTACGGGGCCTAGTTTGTGTTTATATACGTTTCGGGCATAATGAAAGACATCTTACTGAGGTCACAACATATTTGAGACATAATTAACTTAGGAAACCTGTATATGGCTCTCAGGAATACCCGTCACGCTTATTACGCGTACGGTTCGGTTTATGTAACAAGTTTAGATAAATTAGCCAAAAAGGGTCAAACCTTATTGGTTTTATCTCAAAATCCAGAATGTGTATGAAATACCCATTTAAGACAAGTCTTCAAACTTGTCGGGTCTAAACCACATTCTATTCCGGTCTTCGCTTAATCATGCGTCTGAACCGTATATTCCCTTAAGACTAACCGGTCGAAGCTTAGGCTAAATTAAAGACCCGTTAGCATTCTAATTGGTTATTTATACCATCATTCCAGACTAGAGCATTTCGGTAAATGGTACCTTCGCTTACTTAAGTGAATATGGCTGAGTTATTAGATTCTTGCTATTTAAGACAGGAGCTAGCTCAGGTAAATACTCTTAACTTATTTTCCCTATACGGGCTTGGGATACGGCACTATAAAAGTACCGCTTGGTCAGGTGTGTAGTTATTTAAATCGTATTGTGATTGATGTACTTACAACCCGTTTAATATGTATTTACTGGTGTATGGTCTTTGGGGGTTAATGACCATGTCCCGGATATCCTTGGCATCATTTTACAAAATGGCCACGACCTAAGCACGGGGTGTAGGCATACACCTGACAGCTGCATTATGTAAAAACTGGTAATCCACTCCGAGGTATCATCCTTGTGGGCATTATACCGGAACTGGTAATCCACTTAGAGGATGATAGCCTGTGGGCATTATACCTGTGGCGTGTCAGTTAATCTAGTCCGGCCCTACAAACCGGCCCTAACAGACGACAAATAAGTAAAAGTGTATACAAGATTATATACAAATAATTTTCCCAAGTATAAAAGGTTAATTTTGCCTCTGTGCATTTTAATCAAATTATAAAAGATATTTTTGTGCCTCGTGCATCCAAATCAATTTTCTTAAACTCTTTTCAAATGAGTCAGTTGAGTGTATTTACCAGTGAAAACTGACGTAATTTCCAAAAAGGTTAAGTGACAGGTACTTAACGAAATTGGCTGGAAGCTCAGGGCGCTAATAAGGAATCTTGCAAGTTCTAGGCGCCTAAAGTCTGTTGAACAAATGATATGTTTAAAGATCCGCCTGTGGATCCTTTACTTTCCGTTGTAATACTGGATATTACTTTATATTCGGGAAAAACCGAGGAACACGAGCTGGTCGGACGTCACTTGCCAAAAGTGGAAA
Source organism: Helianthus tuberosus (assembly GCA_030545235.1). Classification (NCBI taxonomy): domain Eukaryota; kingdom Viridiplantae; phylum Streptophyta; class Magnoliopsida; order Asterales; family Asteraceae; genus Helianthus; species Helianthus tuberosus. The sequence continues at coordinate 57,700 of JARYGA010047357.1, read as the reverse complement.
GAATGAAAGTGACATGGGGTATTTATGGGATACCCAAAGTGGAAAGGGGCGGGTCGGTCGGATGGCATCTCGCACGGATGGCAATCCAGTCGGATGTCATCTCGGTCGGATGGCAGCCTGGCACCTCGACAACGTGACAGCCCGGTCGGATGGCAATCCGGCCGGCTGGCTCTTGGTTCGGGTGCTTGGCGCGATGATTTTTGCTTGTTTCGATTTCGATTGCGAGCGTTGCGATGCGATTGGGTTTCCTAGTCAAATTACTTTTAATCCTAACTACTCATATCTCGCACTGTCTTTTCTCCATCAATTATCATACCATTTCGATTGCGTTAGAGTTCGATTGCGTTCGAGTTTTGATTGCGATTCGATTGATCACCACACATAACATAATTTAAACATGCACAAGTAACACATAAGTGTAACACCTCGTAAAATCACGTCCGATGATGGATTGACACGTGTAATAAACCCTAATGAAGTCAAACATTGAATTTAAGGGACTAATTTTTCAAAAAATCAAAAACTTTGATTATGAAAGGACTGGAAGTGTTAACGTACCTAAAATAAGTTTCTAAATAACCTCTTACGATGTTTATATTCACAAATGAGCCACTTAATGATTAAGTGTAGCCGTTTGCGTAATTAATTGAAAGTTTGCGCAATGAAGGGTTAAAAGCGTCAACATGTTAATTCTTACCTCTGAGTGACCTTTTAACAAACCGGGAGCTTCATAATATTTGATTATACTCTTGGGAATGCCAAATAATGGCTGTCTAAGGTTTTTATGCCTATAAGTAAAGTTACGCGCAACTTTGCAAGTTAGAGGGACTAAAAATGTCAATATGTTTAAACATACCTCTGAATGACCAATTAGCGAACCCGAAGCATCATGATTTTTAATAATACTTTGAAGAATGCCTAATATGGATTAGATGAGGCTTCAATGCTATTAAATGATGGGATGCGCAAGTTTGCGCAATAGAGGGACCTAAAGCGTCAACTTTTAAATCTACGCCTTTCAGTGACCATTTAAGCGAACGGTAGCGTATTAATATTTAAATATATTCTTTGGAATGATCAATATGGGCCATGGAAGGCTTGGATATCATTAAACGACATTTCGTGCTACTTTGCGCGATTAAAGGACTATTTGCGTCAAACTGCAAAAGTATGTCAATTTGTATGTTATCGGACCTTCCGGAATATGACCATGAGTTAAACATACCCTATTTATTCTTTATATAGCTTAGATTTAGGCTTAGAGGTGTTCGGTGCGCAAAAATAAACTTTTAAGTCATGCAGGGACTAAAAGTGTCCAAAATGGCACAAGTTTGCATTTTCGCGCATATCTCACATTCTGAATATATCCGGAGACCCAAAAATTTATGTAAGCACTAAAATATTTTATTTTAGTGTGTGGAATGATAAAATTACATTCGTCACGCAATTTGGATCATTTTTCGCGTTCGTTCGTGTTTCGTCGTAATTAGACTAACAACGTGACCGTACGACAAAACGAGCCGACATCCGACATGTTTTTGAGCATGTTTCATATCCCCTATGTGTGGGCATCTTAGTAGAGCCTTGAAATGAGGATAACGGGCCTCAAATGTATCAGAAATGACCTTTCATGCAAACAGGGACCAAAACTGTCGTTTTTAAAACTTGTATTGCTGGTCTGGGCTGTGAGGCGGGCCGCGTAAGGCCACACAGACCCTCACGCAGGCCGCGAGGCCTGCATAGATGCATAAAACAGCTGCTGAACTCTGTTTAGTTGCTGGTTTTGCTAAAAAACTGGTTTCCACTCTCAAATTCAATACTAGGGGCTGCCCATTGGATTGTAAAACCACTTTATACCTGTCATGATCTGATTATAACTCCCCGACACTTGTTGCGATCCTACGAGGTCCCGAAAAGTATAAATAGGAGATGGGTTTCCTTTATTTTCACACCATTTCCTTCAATCTGCTTGTTCTCTGTATTTGGAGAGGATCTTGAACTCTTTTGAGAACCTCCCTCAGTCCTTTGGACTCTTGTAAGTACCCTTTCGTGCTTAGTTTAAATCGTTTAGCGTTTATAGCTGAAAAGTCAAGCGTTTTTTTATACACGCTTTGACTTTTAAACGGTTGAGCCATTGTTCGCAACAAACATGGCTATGTGACCGTAATTGGGTAGGTGTTTAACCCTCAAAAGGGCACCTCCTAATTACCACGTTTACTTAGTTAAATTGTCGGGTCAAATGAAAGTCAAACGGGTTAGTTTTAAATAAAATTCATAACTATTAATATAGAAGCCACAAAAGCAGTTTTCTCACTTTAATAACTTGGTAAATATTAGTTGAACATGTCTAAGCATGTTCAACCCGACAATTCTGAGTATAGGCTGGGTTCGGAACCGAAAGTCGCAAAAGTCGACTTTTGCTTTGACTTTCAGTTCTGACCCGATTTAGCTTAGATTAGATATGCCTTAGGATTCCTTTAGGACCATATTATAGGTTAGTATAACCCTCTGAGGTTGTACAACTTGGTTCCATAGAAATCCTAGTTCATTGCATGTTTCCGTTAAATGCCTAAATGTTGACCATTATGCCCTTTTGACCTTAAAACGATATTTTTGAAAATGTGAGAGGATAGAAACCTTCACTACTGAATTATAAACTTGTCCCTAAAATTTGATATCAGTTTGAGGTCTAGATTAGGAGTTATGCTCATTAGCGTAAATAAAAAGCTTTTTATTAATTAAACGGCATAATTAGCGTATAACCTATCTAAACCCAATTTTTAATACCAAATTTTTTACCCACCGATATAAAATAATATTTTCAGATTTTTGAATATTTTTATTTATTTTTAGGCTGAGCATAACTTAGGATTTTAGCATTAATTCGTTAATTGCCGGTTTTGCCCTTTTGGCCCATAAAATGAGTTTTACATAATATTTTGACACCAAACTTGTTTCTACTGATTTAATATCATAAATAAAATATTTTGAACTTTATAAACTGATCAAAAACTCATATTTCCTATTTAAACCCGAAAATCGCTTAAAATCGACTTTTACGCGTTTTAAGCGCATAGTTTGTATTAAAACTATTTTAAATATTTATGACTTGATACCTACTGATATTTTAAGTAAAATTTTATACCTTAACAGTAAGCAAGAGTTTTAAACTCAGATTTCCAAATTTAACCTTTAAACCTTATGTGAAATTACCAAAATGCCCCTTCTGTGCATAGTTTGGTTATAATTAATAAATTTCACATATATGTAATACCCTACTGATATAACTTATTAAATTAAGTGTTTTTACTGATTATATCAGACCTGTAACTAAGAATAATATTTAATCTCTTTTATAACCTTTAAAATGACCAAATTACCCCTACGCGGCATAAATTGGTTTTAAATTCATTTTGGGCATAATGGAAGATATCCTACTAATATCACAACATATTTAGGGCATGTTAACTTAGGAAACCTGTTCATGACTGTTGTGGTTACCCGTTACGCACTTTTCGCGTTCGGATCGGCTTATGTAACTAGTTCGCATAAATTAGCCGAAACGGGTCAAACCTTGTCATTTTTATCTCAAAATCCAGAATGTGTTTAGTTTACCCTTATTACACAAGTATACAAGCTTGTCGGGTCTAAACCACACTCTAAACCGGTCAACGCTTAATCATGCGTTTTGAACCGTATTTTCCTTTAGAACTAACCGGTCTAAGCATAGGCTTAATTAAGACCCGTTAGGAATCTAATAGGTTATTAAAAACCTTTGTTCCAGATTTAGGAGCCCAGTAAAAGCTATCTGTACTTGCTGAATTGATATACGGCTGGGATTGAAATTATATTTAGCTCAGGTAAATACTTTTAACTTATTTTCCCTATACGGGCTTGGGGTACGGTATATAAAATACCGCTTGGTCGGGCATTGAATTTTTGATCGTATGAAGGTTAATTTATTGATATGACCCGTTTAAATTGTTTTGTTTGCTTAAAGCCTTTGGGGGGTTAGTGACCATGTCCCGGATATCGTTGGCATCATTTTAAGAAATGGCCACGACCTAAGCACGGGGTGTAGGCGTACACCTGACAGTGCATATATAAATAATAAGGTATAACCGTAGGTTTCGGGAATAACTCGCCGCGGGACTATGTCATGTGGTGTGTCTATTAATCTTTAACCCGGTGTTAATCCGGGCTACTGAACGTATAACGAACATGTAATTCTTTTACAAGTTTATATATAAATAATTATCCCAAGTTATAAAATGTTTTGTGCCTTGTGCATTCAAATCAATTTTCTTAAACCTTTTCAAAATGAGTCAGTTAATTGTATTTACCAGTGTAAACTGACGTATTTTCCCAAAAAGGCTAAGTGCAGGTACTAATCGAAATAGGCTGGCTTCTCCTTAGCATCAATAAGAGTCTCGCAAGCTTGGATGCATTTTAAGTCTGATGAACTATGTTTCCTTTTTATTTGATCCGCCTGTGGATCCTTACAGTCCGTTTGTAATACTTTGATATTACTTTATATTCCGTTTGTAAAGTGATTCATCTTTTGCTTCCGCTGTGCATTTAAATTGTGTTGTTTGACCATGATGATATCAACTACGTCACGATACTCCCCACCGGGCCCACCGGTAATATGTGGAAATATCGGGGTGTGACAGGTTGGTATCAGAGCCAACATTGAGTGAATTAAACACTAGCCTTTTGTGTTTAATCTCAATGACACAATAGCACATTCCTTGACCTTCTTAGTCTAGACTTAACATAGGAATACTCTCAGCTCTATTCAGAGAATTATTGCTTTCAAATTCTATATTTTAATATGTCGCCAAGCAAAGAATCCGAAATGGAAATTCTCCCCATTTGAAGCCTAGGAAAGGCCGAGCTTCGTATTGCGACTAGGATTAACGTGCAACCAAGGAGAAGACATTCAGAAATAAAATGAAGAAGAAACTCCTTTGGCTGAAGTCCATTTCCTTTAGTAAGCCCTTATAAGGGCATTCCTATCTTTCAGTCCCTTCGTGGACAACATTATTCCTTTCAAGTCCCGTTCAGGGCAATTGTGTACCTCTTTTAAAAATCCTTGGAATGTTTTATCTAATTGTTATTTACATCATTATATATGAACATAAAATATGAATAATAACATTCCTTTTATAAGATCTACCATTATAATAAAATGGAAAATTCTAAAAAGGGCAAGACCTAGCCCTTGTGTCATTTTAAGACAGGGCCAATATGGTAGTTCCTCAATTAGATTCAGATCCTTATTAATATCTCAATTTAGGATTGTTCTGCGTTAAATATTAAAAAGAATCTTAAAGGTACAACCTAGCCTATATGTCATTTCAGACAAGGCCAAGATGGTAGAACCTATTCAAAAGATTCAAATCCTTGTTAACATCTGTAAACATGTTAACATTCCTGGCAAATGTGATTCAATAAAATTCCATAAATCATTCTTATACTGGATTCTCAAGAAATGCTTTCTTATTTTGTGAATTAAGCATCCATTAGGGATGTAATGCTTACGGGCCATATTCATTGTCATATAAGACAAACGACAGTCGTAGCCTATAACTCCCTGTCAAGAAAAGGCAATGAACAACGTTCAAGCCTAAATACCTTGATTCTACAAAATCATGGTTTATAATTTAAAGTTGCCCTTGTGATTTGGCCTGTTTTTGCCATAGTTATATTTTAATTAAATCTAGGATAATTATAATGAAAATCCTGAATAAAATAAATATCATTCCTTTCCTGCCAGTATACATATTAAAAGAGAATCTTAAAAGATATAACCTAGCTTGAATGTCATTAAAGACCTAGCTAAGATGGTAAAACCTGTTTAAAAAGAGATTCAGATCCTTGTTAACATCTGAAAACATGTTAACACTCCCGACAACAGTGATGCGATAAAATCACAGTTGTCATCTTTATATTAGGAATTTTCCAAACCCCTTATTTAGCGTAAATGATCAAGAGGAATCATGGCTAATAAACGTCGAACATGATGTACACATCAAAACATCCATTGGGATGAATACCTCAGGCAAAGATGTATACATGAAAAAAGATAGTTTTATTTCATAACTTCTTATCAAGACAATGAACTATGAAATTTTCCAATCTAAGGAATCAATGATTATGTTTTAAAATTTCCCTAGTGACAAGGTCTCCGTGCCATCAAAAAGTCCTTTGGAACAAGCCCTTGTGCCATATAAAATGTCAGTACGACATTGACAGTCGTGACTTGTGTCCCCTGTCTAATAGATATGAAGGATTGTATTCCATTTAAATGCCAAAGATGGTTTATTTAAAAACCTAGGAAAAACATAATCAAATAAATTTAATACTATCTATTCGCCTATATGGTTTATTTGTACCATGGCTATTTAATCATCAAATTCGACAATTCACCATATAATTAAACCAATTATTATTACTTGGTTTGTAGCCTTCAAAGCTTCACCATGGCTGACCCATTTGAAGCTCACAATCATCCAGTTGATCAGAATAATGATGCAAGACTGAACTTAACGGGCACCGAGCTACAGGCTATGATAGATACAGCCGTAAACAACGCCGTGGACCATGTATTAAAGGATCATAAGCGAAAGTGCGATAATACCCCAAATAAAGGTTACAAAAAGGGTAAGACCGGTTCAAACTATAACCAGTCCAAGCCAAAGGAGGCAAAACCCAAATGTAAAACATGCGGGAAGAAGCACTTCAGAAAATGTTTCTATAAACAGACCACGGGATGTGTCATATGTAAAGAGATGGATCACAAGACCCATGAATGCAAGGACTTGAAGGACGCCACATGCTATGGTGGTAGCGAGAAGGGGCACATAAAGACCCGCTGCCCAAAGAAGGCAACTAAAGGGAAGTGCACTTTAGAGTCACAAGCTAGGCCTTGTGGGATTTGTATTAAGGAAGGGCACAAGACTTTGGAGTGCCAAGACATAAAGGACGCAACCTGCTATGGTTGCAATGAAAAAGGGCACATCAAAACTAATTGCCCAAGTAAAACCAAGAAGCCTGGGGAGGCTAAGAAGACCAAAGCTGGAAGCTCTCAAATGGATGCTCAAGAGGCTATTCAGAATGACAATGTCACAATAGGTACTTTCCTGATCAATGACGTTTATGCTAGAGTATTATTTGATTTAAGTGCAGATAAGTCTTTCGTAGACAATAGATTTTGTAAACTATTAATTCTGCCTGTTAAAACTCTAAGCATTAAGTATGAAGTAGAATTGGCCGATGGCACCTCAGAGACTGTTTCAGCAATATTAGATGGATGTTTTATATCCATTAGGAATCATTCTTTTCCGCTGTCCTTGATTCCGTTAAAATAGAGGGACTCGATATAGTGATAGGAATTGATTTGTCGTCTTAAGATCAAGCCCATATTGTGTGTGATAAGAAGCAAGTAGTTATCAAGACTCCTTATGGTGAGCCTTTGACAATTCAAGGAGACACTGGGTATGGATTGCCTAAGCACTTGTTGAAATTGGTAATTAACACCAAAGCTTCGAGTATAGAAAACTCAGAAGAGATAAACAACAGTCGCAATGCTAGAGATGTGACAAATGTTAATGGTGCATCGAATGTGAACATCAATGTTAATGGAGTTAACCTCTAAAACTGTAATTAACACAACCATTAAAAAGGCTATGAGAAAAGTCAGGAAAAAGTTCAAGAAGCCGAATGCTGTTTGCTCTAAAACACATGTCGCTGCTCATGAGAAGAGCTTTATTCATACTTCAAATGCAAAGAATAACCCAAATAAAATCATACACGGCAAGAAGCCCCATTCTTTTTAGGATGTACTTAAAAGTACTTCGTCTCTTGGAAGTCAAGAGACTTCAATAGTAAAAAGGGGCCATCGATTGCAGGAAATTGTTGGATGAAGTAGAAACTATTAGGTGTATCAGCGGTTATGCTAAAAAGGACACGGTAAGGTATCCATCACAGTCGTTCGATGGCAATACCCTTAATTAGTGAGGACATTAATGAAGTCCATAAGAAAGATCCTCTTATACATTATGGGATGGTCCAAGTTTTAAGGAACTTATTAGAAAAACCTATTATCCGCATCACGAAATGGAAAAAAGATGGAATAAGAATTTTTGACTCTCACCATAAAAGCTCTAGACTGTCAGCAGTATGTTGCAAATCTTAATTCATTGGCTGAAATAGTACCCTCCTTAGTTTACCCAAAAATCTAAGCTTAATGCAAGTAATTATTGGTGGTTAGCATCAGCAATAAGATGGCACATTAAGGTTTCAAAGTCTGCTTATTATAAATCCATTATGGATCTACCTCAGCTACTCATGTTATATAGATTAAGAAACAACCAGTCAAAGCTGAGACTGCCCTAAAGTAGTCAAAGATTTTGCAGCTAAGTTTAAAAGGATTAAGAATGGAGGCGTTTAACCCTCCTAATGTATGGTTAGAGGCAGTTCACATTAATAATGGCACCAGATAAATCCCTTATTGTGATTTTATTGCTAAGAGTTATGTTTGGGTTCAGGTGCTGCTAAGTCTCTCGTAAGACAATAAGCTTAGCAAACTTTTAGAAATTTTTCCAGTAAGAACCCCAGATATTAAGTGTAAGGTAAAACTTACAGGTGAAATCATAAGAACCATTTCTTCTATTCCGTAAGACACCTCCAATCATAGAATTTTAGAAGTATCCTCTCTAGAGGAAGTGCGTCAGCACATGTAGTTGATATCTTTTTGATCTCTATCGATTGCGAATACTAGACGGTATGACAGAAGCGCCACATGAGGATTGAGGTATCTTAATAAGTTCCATAGATTTCTTCCATGCCTGATCAGTATGGAGGTTTAATGCATGTGACCACAAAGATATTCCGATGGTCATATGGTACTAAAGTCAGCTAAAGGTGTTCAAAGAAGATATCCAGAATGGAAGTTTCCAAGTAAATGTTCCCGATTAAGGAATTCGTGGACTCGTAACATAAACGTGTCACTTATTTGACACAAGCAATGATGGATGAACTGGAGCCAGAGATTTGGAAAATCTCTGTTGTAACGACTCTTATCAAAAGTCATAATTACTAAAGTAATTTGACCAATAGGAAACCCTAATTGAGACACCCAAGTGATTCTGTACAAACCCTAAAATTTTCATATTTTTCAGAATCAGGATTAGGGCCCCTAAAACTTAGGGGGGGGGGGGTTAAACCCTATTGACGATTATCCACTTAAAACGTAGGCAGAAAGGAATTTTCAGAAATCGTCGACTCAGCTGAGCTAGTCCCACACGTGGCAACCCTATGCATGAAAATAGTTCTTACGCGGGCCGCCTCAAGTTAGCTTAATTCTCACGCGGGCCGCCTAAGGGACAAAATTCACCTATAAATACAGGAGTTTGGGACTTGAATTCTGGCTTCAGAACGACGCTCAAATTCACTTTGTGCGCCGAGTTATGCTCTATTTACTCTCAAAAACACTAATTAGTAGGGGGTGCTGCTACGATACAGGGTATTAACTTAATCGCTATTACGATTCATTTTCCGACCGATCAATATATCCAATGGATGTTTAAGTGCCGCCCACACTAGGGTTATACTTTATCGTTCGTCATTAATTTGACGGATCATCGTTAATTCGATGGATGAAGTATTATACTTTGTCGTTCGTCATTAATTTGACGGATCATCGTTAATTCGATGGATGAAGTATTGCACTTTGTCGTTCATTGTGAGAATTTGATCTCGTGAGTTATCGTAATTATTGTATTAAGTTACCTACCTAGTTCGTATGCACTAGGCTACAAGGCAAAATCAATAGGCTAAGCCCTGCCTGTATAAATCTGCAATATATCAAGGCTTATCTATAGACTAAATTCTGTCCGTATGAATCTGCATGATTATCTGTGAGTCATTCTCCTTTTCTCACAGTTTGTGAGTCATTCTCTTTTTATCAAATCTATTTACAAAACCCTATTTATTTCAAAGTTATAATTACAGGGATTAAGTTTATGTAATCACCATATTACAGCCGGTATGTGGGGTTTTGTATACATTACTTGATAATCTTCACCATTGGGGCAGCCAATGGGTGATATGACCATAGTCACAGACACCATTGGACGGAAGGGCCAATGGGTCGAGTGACAAAGTACTGTGGGTAATTGGTTTGATATCAGAAACATTGTAATCTTCCTTAATACTGTAAATTATAACAAATGTGTCATTTTAGTAAATAGAATGATTCACTCAGTATTTCCCGCTGACAAAACCTTTTTAAAACATTTTTCAGGTAATTACAGTAGATTGGAGTAAGAGATGGATACGGCACTGAAAGGCATCAAGAAGTGGCTTATTTTATTAATTAGAATCAAATTAAGAAATATTGTTTTATATAATAAAATTTATCTTTATTAAAGCTACCATTGTAAAACATGGGTTTATCCCATCTATTTAAATAAATAAAATCCGGTGTTTTCTAAACTCTGATATTTTTCCTAACTCACGGTCCTGATGAAATTTCCGCTGCAACGTTTTCAAAATAATCACCGGTACCACTGGGCTGTTCGCGACTCCCGATTCCGTCCAGGGTGGGTCGGGGGTCGTGACAGAAGGTGGTATCAGAGCCACTGATTTAAGCCTTTAGGTGTTGTGACAATAATACCTAAGTTTGTATAAAAGAGTTAGAAGATTGCTATTTACTGGTAGCACACATGATAGCATTTAGACTTGAACTTAAGAAAAGATGCCTTAGTATAAGCTTCGAGATAAGCTAAGTACTGGTGTAAATAAAGTATGATGGGTTTTGATATACCATAAGAATGGTAATTAGAATATTGCAAGATATGATAAATAAGCAAGAATTAATAGTAATTATTGCTTATTGATATTACTTGGGCTAGAATAAGATATGTTATGGAAATACAAATTTCCTTAATTCTGAATAAAAGCCCTAATAAGATAGGCACTTTTGAAAAGATACTACTTATGGGAAATAGAAAATTTTCTCTGGCAAAACTGGGTATGATGTAGTAGACTCTCCAGTTTGTCCAGATATACTGAGGTTACCGCTCCGGCGCGGATCGGATAAGACGGGATAGACAATAAGTGACAAGATTTCCCTAAATAGTATCATGATCTGATATCTGACTGGTTTTTGGAAATATGAAACTGTTAAATACATTGATCTGATAGATGGTATGTTTATTACAGCATGTGAAATATATGATTTAATAGATATGTATATCTATAAGGAAATTCAAAAACCATAAGGATTGACAATTTGGAATAAAACACAAGCATCTGTGTCTAGATTTCTTTATTAGGAATCTCTTTTCCGACATCAAACATTATTTCGTTTGATTATCTGCCTAGTAACTCGAGCGACAATAATAACAATAGAAACCCATTAATTTGGGATATCATCAAAAGTGTAAAGAATGTCTAACGCATTACCATAAACTATTAACGCAAGTAAGAAGCATGTAAAGTTGTGATAATATACAAGGAATTACATGAAAATTTAATTATAAATCCACAGAAGTTGAAGTATATCACACACAATTTTCGAGGCAAGATATTTGGAAAATATAAATTGGGCACGATAACACCAATGTTAAATTCCGTCAGTAGAAGAACTAAAAGCAGCACTTTGCCACATGATCCTACAAGCAACATGAAATTTCGCTGAGGTACGTTGTAACAAGATTTCACAATCATCAGTGCACAGTCTAATCAGAGTCATAATTATTATCACTGCAAAAGGAGTCATATACCTTTGCAAATTCCCTATTTCATTTTATTTGATATTCCCTGGTAATGTCATTTAATAAACGGTTATCACTCGAAATTCCAGATAGACGTTCTTATATTTCTTTTGTTGAAAATTCTGACTTCTGCATATAATAAGTTGACTTTCGCAACGGTCATCATACCAGGAGGATTCATTTCCTAGTAGCGGATATTGATTCATTTCATTTCTTGGTAAATCCACATGTTACACATGCACCATTTGTCGTGCATGTGGTTCGTTTAATTTCTGAATTTCCACTGGAGGGCTTCATTCTAATTTGTCGTTTTATCCAAACTCAAATATCCTTTAGTTAGACTTGATTTTTGGTACTGTACTCCGCATTATTACAAAATGATAACTCTTTGATATCGAGTCAATGAAGTTCTTGAAAAACTCAAATTTCTTTACATGATTTTGTTGTGACCATGTCCAATCTTATTAAAACTCATTGTGATTAAACCAAGTTCAATTGCTTGAACTTGCTCATATTCATTTCAAATTCCCATATGATGGATTTAAAGCTATCATATTCTCCAACAAACACTTCAATTCTCTAGAACTATAAAATGCTTATTTGGTCTTCGACTTCACTAAATCATTTCTTTGATCACGATCACCTTGTACTAACATTTTCATAAAATTTAAAGCTTGCACTAATCTCATTTATATATATCATATACGGATATTTATAAAAGTTATCTTAACACAAATCATGTGATAAGATAATGATACACAAATTCTTGTCATATTTTAATATATCTCTTAAATGATTTTTACAACATCAATCTAGCCTTTCGTGATAAATTATTACTTTAACATCTTCAATCGAAAAGCATTATATAAAATTTATTTTATATATGGAAACTTACATAAGTGATTACCTAATAGTATTACTATATTCTTATTAGTCACCATAAGGAGGATAAGTAAATACTTAGTCAATATAAGTAGGTGACTTATAATAAGAAGTACAGAATTTATTGTACATGTGCTTATATTTAACCAAAATGGAAATTTCATAAACTAGGCACCTAGCTCGGTTGGTTAGATGCGCGAAAGGGTGTGGCCTAGACCCGGGTTCGATCCTGGGGACGGCCAGTTTCACCATTTTATTAGAAATTTTTCCATTTAAGTGTATGTTTAGTTATGTATTACTAATATCAGTTTTATTATTAAGAAAATATTAATAATAATAGTGTTGGTATTATTTTTACTAGGATTATTATCAAGGGTAGGTATTGGATAGCCTAGCCTTAATTAGGCATGGACTGATCACCTATGCTTAAATAAGGGAGCACTAACCAATATCCACCATGATAATGACTAATAATATATATAAATTAAGTCATCATATTTATTTAATAAATTTTAATTATATATGAAAATACATATACCTTGGAAAAGACATATTTTCATAAAACAAAGGACAAATAAAATTATGTAAATAAATTATCTATCACATGTTTTGTGATAACTATGTGCTGTAACCCTATGGTAAGAAAGTAACCATATAAGAATAATATGGTAGTCATTAACTACGTTGGGTTAGGAGAACATTATAATATATAAGAATAATTTCCATTTTCACTTATTTACAACATTTACATTCACAACGTTATATGGTTTCAAAATGGAAATAAGTAATCAAATAGAATCGACCCATTAAATGTTATATATTTACCAAATATTTTATACAATAAATATTTTTACACCTTTATTTATAATTTTCATTTTTAAATAGTGATTTCTTTTACAAAATGATATTTTGTAACATAAATTATGGTATTTTGTAATATATATTACATAGTTATTTTACAAAGTATGGTAAAATACTAAAATAGTATTTATTTAAAAGAAGTAACCATTTACATATAGTAAAAATATGTAACCAATAATATATTACATAGTATTTATATTTGATATATAAGATACGGTTCAGACAGGGATACAAATAATATATATTATATTGGTAAGGTCAATACAACTTGTTCTTATTATATTTCAATCTCTAGTATATAGTATGGAAAATATGGTTACTAAAAGTATACTATCACATTGTTTCACAATTAAAACAACTTGGAACTTTAAAGATACACTAACTCTATTGTCTTTTGGTATATCATTACAATTCACTCATCTCAACACTTTGATTTTCTCATATCATAAATATTTGACAAATCATTTTTCATGCTTTTATTTCATTTGAAATCTGTCAATTCTAAATCTTCTTCAGTTGCTAATCAAAGTAAGCTTCCTTTTTACAAAGAATTTCATTGATTTTAAAAGTCCTTTCCATTCATTTGATCATATATCCTTTGGCTTGAACCTAGTTATCTTGGAAATTATATCATTTCATCTCATTCGTTGGTCATCGATTTCTTGAACTAATTCAGTTGAACCATTGAATCCTACTTATGATACAACTCGTATTCACAAAATTCGATATTTTAAATTCTGTAACATCTACCTTAATATTATTTTTTTATTAACTAAAAGGTGACATAAGTCTAAAAGAAATATCATAACCCAAATACACTTGGAAGCTGGAATCTGAGATGAAGATGAAGTATTCCTACTTATTCCAATAAATCTCGAGGACGAGATTTTTATTAAGGTGGGGAGAATGTAACGACTCTCATCAAAAGTCATAATTACTAAAGTAATTTGACCAATAGGAAACCCTAATTGAGACACCCAAGTGATTCTGTACAAACCCTAAAATTTTCATATTTTTCAGAATCAGGATTAGGGCCCCTAAAACTCAGGGGGGGTTAAACCCTATTGACGATTATCCACTTAAAACGTAGGCAGAAAGGAATTTTCAGAAATCTTCGACTCAGCTGAGCTAGTCCCACACGTGGCAACCCTATGCATGAAAATAGTTCTTACGCGGGCCGCCTCAAGTTAGCTTAATTCTCACGCGGGCCGCCTAAGGGACAAAATTCACCTATAAATACAGGAGTTTGGGACTTGAATTCTGGGTTCAGAACGACGCTCAAATTCACTTTGTGCGCCGAGTTATGCTCTGTTTACTCTCAAAAACACTAATTAGTAGGGGGGTGCTGCTACGATACAGGGTATTAACTTAATCGCTATTACGATTCATTTTCCGACCGATCAATATATCCAATGGATGTTTAAGTGCCGCCCACACTAGGGTTATACTTTATCGTTCGTCATTAATTTGACGGATCATCGTTAATTCGATGGATGAAGTATTATACTTTGTCGTTCGTCATTAATTTGACGGATCATCGTTAATTCGATGGATGAAGTATTGCACTTTGTCGTTCATTGTGAGAATTTGATCTCGTGAGTTATCGTAATTATTGTATTAAGTTACCTACCTAGTTCGTATGCACTAGGTTACAAGGCAAAATCAATAGGCTAAGCCCTGCCTGTATAAATCTGCAATATATCAAGGCTTATCTGTAGACTAAATTTTGTCCGTATGAATCTGCATGATTTTCTGTGAGTCATTCTCCTTTTCTCACAGTTTGTGAGTCATTCTCTTTTTATCAAATCTATTTTCAAAACCCTATTTATTTCAAAGTTATAATTACAGGGATTAAGTTTATGTAATCACCATATTACAGCCGGTATGTGGGGTTTTGTATACATTACTTGATAATCTTCACCATTGGGGCAGCCAATGGGTGATATGACCATAGTCACATACACCATTGGACGGAAGGGCCAATGGGTCGAGTGACAAAGTACTGTGGGTAATTGGTTTGATATCAGAAACATTGTAATCTTCCTTAATACTGTAAATTATAACAAATGTGTCATTTTAGTAAATAGAATGATTCACTCAGTATTTCCCGCTGACAAAACCTTTTTAAAACATTTTTCAGGTAATTACAGTAGATTGGAGTAAGAGATGGATACGGCACTGAAAGGCATCAAGAAGTGGCTTATTTTATTAATTAGAATCAAATTAAGAAATATTGTTTTATATAATAAAATTTATCTTTATTAAAGCTACCATTGTAAAACATGGGTTTATCCCATCTATTTAAATAAATAAAATCCGGTGTTTTCTAAACTCTGATATTTTTCCTAACTCACGGTCCTGATGAAATTTCCGCTGCAACGTTTTCAAAATAATCACCGGTACCACTGGGTTGTTCGCGACTCCCGATTCCGTCCAGGGTGGGTCGGGGGTCGTGACATCTGTAACCTCCTTGTATCTTGATTTTCTTCTCCTAGGACTACCCTGTTTACCTCCTGAAGGGTAAAAAGAGTTAGGATTTATATCCCATTTAGGGTTGTATTATGATGAAAGCTCCAAGACGGCTGATGCGTGCGAAGTGTCGTATATATTAGGTGTATATTTTAAGCCCTTTTTAACACTTATTTTAGCCAAGTTTTAAATTTATAAAACACGATATTTCACTAACACTAAACACACATATGGGCAAGTGCACCCATCGTTGAGTGTAGTATAGCGTTGGTAAGATACCGAGGTCGTCCAAGGACACAAGAGCTTTTAATACCGGTTTATCCTCAACGTCTAACCAAAACAAAAGTTTAGAAAAATGTTTTAAACTAAGAAAAATAAAACTAACTAAAATGCTGAAAATAAAAATAAAAATAAAAACAGATAGACAAGATGAATCACTTGGTTCCGACTCGTATCTAGTATAACCTTTGATTATTTTCGCACTTTTGCACATAATTAAGAGATTATCTTAGTTATTGTAGTAGGCCCCTCTTTTGAAGGTGACGTTACCCTCACCCAAGTAGTTTGAGTCAGCAGGGATACAATCCTAAAGGGGTGGATTATTGGAAGATAATGAATTAAGTTATTAATGCAGTATTGTGGTAGGCCCCGCTTTTGGCGGTGACGTTACCCTCGGCTAAGTAGTCTGAGTCAGCAGGGATACAGTCCTAAATAACCGGGTTATAGTATTAATAGTAGTTAACTTATGAGGGGATCAAAGAGTTTGGACCCCCGCCATCCAATACCGTGAAGTATTGAAGGAGGTCCTACTAAATTTGACCCAGGTCCATTGCAGGACCTCTAAACGCTGAACAATGGCAAGACCTTTACCAAACCGTTCCCTTAACCCCCTACCAGGTAGCCAACATACCTCCATATAGACCGTGGAGATATGAATGGTGAAAATCTTTTATTTTATATAGACAGTAAAATAATGCCAAGACACCACGGACAAACGATAAGGAAAGATCACCTTCAACATAAGTAACTAGTTATTAAAGTCATTAATACAAAACCAAATAAAAAGTGCAAAAGATTAGAAATAAAAAGTATTATACTAGACACTTTGTCTTCACCAAGTGATGTAAGAGACTTAGGCAAACATGGCCTTGATTGTCAAGAACTCTTACGATCAATCTTGGATCCCGAGACGACTCACACACTCTATGATGGACAATGGATGATGGTGGTGGATGATGGTGTTGTGATGGTGGTGGGTGGTGAATGAAGTGTGAGAGAGGTGGTGTGCCAAGGGATGAGATGAAATGAATCCAAGCACTCCTATTTATAGGCTGAACAGAGAGCTGGACACGGCCCCGTGTCCGCTGGGCACGGCCCCGTGTCCGTCTGACACTCTCTCTCCTCATTAATTGTAATTCGCAATTACAATAAATGCGCCTGCTGTACTTTCGACACGCCCCCGTGTCCGCTGAGCACGGCCCCGTGATGGGCAATAGAAGCTTCTATAGGTTTGTCTTTTCTGCTGCTTCTTGGGCACGGCCCCGTGCTGGCTGAGCACGGGGCGTGTTCAGCCTTCTGTTTTCTCTATTTTGCTTTGGAAGGTGCCGTTGAGGGTTCGGGCAGTCCACTAATGTTCCTTTTCTTGTATTTATGTTGGATTTAGCTGTCTTTTTGCTTCTTTTGCGTTTTTGAGCTCATTTAATCCTGAAAATACAAAAGGAAGACAAAAACACTCTTTTTCCAATATTAGTACTAAAAAAGGGTTAGTTTTATGCCTCATTTGATGTAATTTATATGTTGCATTTTACACACATCAAATACCCCCACACTTGAACTTTTGCTTGTCCTCAAGCAAAACTCTTTAATATGTGGCTTACACTCCCAAATGGAATAGGTAGAAGAGAAGGTTTTGGGCTTGTCATAGAGTGTCGGGATTTCCAAGATCTTTTTGGGTTTTATTTTTATTTATTTACACTCCTATTCGTAATGATTTATTTAGAACTGTTCATAAAAGAAATTACTTATTTGGGCATAACATGCCTTTTTTTTAAAATTCTATTTATATACAAGTTCACATACCTCGCGGGGAAATCACTCATACTCGGCCGAAAGTGTATTTTTAGTGAATCACTCGAGAGCGGCACGGAACTTATTCCTACCATAGGCTTGCCAAGAAATCAATCCTCCTCCTTTTTAACTTTTATACATTTGTAGATATCAAGAGGACTTTGTGGGTTAAGGGTTGGCTAGGGTTAAAGGTAGGTGGTTGGGTTAGTGGTTAGTAGAAAAAGGGCTAAAAGCGTAACAAGTGTCGGTTTTCGTATTTTTGCAACTTTTTATTTTTGATGAAGCTTTTATTCAAACAAAGTTATTTTTTATTACTTTGTTTGTTTATTTTCTTTTTGCTTCATCATTATCAATTTTTTTTTTCACGAAGAACCGAACTTGTTACTAAAATAAAGGGTTAAAAATGAAAAAGGTTTTGGTGGGTGAAAGGGTTTTTGTTTGGGTGATGAAACGAAAAGGTTTAGGCTCAAAGGGGCTAACTAGGGGGATTTTTGGGTAGGTGTTAAAAAAAAAAGAAAAATAATGGTGTAGAAATGAAAAAGGTTAGTCCTAATGCCTCCATCATGTACTTACTCGGGTTTAAGTTGATAAGGACCGGGAATGTATTGTCATGGCAAGTTCTAGAGTCGTAAGAACCAAGCGGCTATTCACACAAGAGACGACAAATGAGCATTTAGTCAAATGATATGAAATTGTGTGCTCAATAAAGGCTCAAAACTCACTTTTGTGGGAATGGGTTTTTATGTGATCAAGAATATATAATCAAATTTTAAATAAGTTTGTCATGCCTTTTCATAATTTTCTTATGTTGGTTCTTTTTATCACTACGCTATCGGTTGTAAATTTGTAAAAATATAACCTTTTTGAGAACTTGAATTTCCCGAGTTAAACCTAGACAAGTAAAAAAAAAATGAAATTTTTGAAAAAAATTTGGGGTGATTAGCGGTTCCAATAGAGTTTTGTGTAAGGCTTGTATTTAGGACTTGCAAAATTCAAGGTTTTAGCGTCCCCCCCCCCCACACTTAAATTACACATTGTCCTCAATGTGTCCCAAAAATAAATTTTTAGGTTGATTAGATGTGTAAAATAGTGTTTAAAAAGCAAAAATTTGTGTTACTGGGCACTGAACACGGCCCCGTGTTATCCGGGCACGGCCCCGTGTTCAAGTGCCAGTAACAAAATTGAAATACGAGAAACAGAAGTCTGGACACGGGGGCGTGTTGGGTGAACACGGCCCGTGTCCAGGTACCTGTACTGGGCGTTTTTCTGCAGGTGGTTCGACACGGGGCCGTGTTGGTTGGGCACGGCCCGTGTTGAACCTTCTGAAATGGAGAAAATTGTCGGGTTGCCTCGTTCTTGTGCATGGGATCATTTTTCTCGTTCCCCTTTTCATCCTTTACCGCCATGAGTGTGTTTTATTCCTGAAAATTAAACTAACTAGAAAACATAAAAACTAATCTAAATTAAACTAAGGATAGTTCCGTGGAATGCCTCCATGGTGCGCCACGTTTATAAGGGTCCTTGGCTAGACCCAAAGCCTGGTCATATGTTACCCAAGTGGGATGTGTTGCATCCCATGTTACACCGTCGGAGAGCGTCATCCAAGCTTGAGTCTATGACCTTCATGTAGTTGACCGGATCTTCTTCCTCTACTCGTTTTCCACATTCAAATTTCACTTCCTCATCCCCAAACTTTAATGTTAGAGTTCCGTCATTCATATCCACCAATGCTTGAGCGGTGGCTAGGAATGGCCTCCCGAGGATGAGAGGAACCTCGGTGTCTTCTTCCATGTCTAGGATAACAAAGTCGGTTGGAAAGACGAACTTGTCGACCTTGACTAGAAGATTTTCGGCGACCCCATGTGGGAATTTGACGGACCTGTCGGCGAGTTGTATGCTCATCTTTGTAGGGCTTGTTGTTCCTAGGCCGAGTCGCTTGAACATTGAAGTGGGCATGAGGTTGATGCTAGCCCCAAGATCGGCTAAAGCATTTCGGACGGGGGACTCCCCAATCGAACAAGGGATTGTGAAGCTCCCGGGGTCGATTTTCTTTTGTGGAAGTTTGTTGAGTACTAGAGCTGAGCATTCTTCGCCTAGGTTAACTAATTGCAATGATTCAATTTTCCTTTTGTGAGTGAGGAAATCCCTCATGAATTTTGCATATTTAGGCATTTGGGTTAGGACCTCAATAAAAGGAATATTAACATGCAATTGTTTTAGCAAGCTTTCGAACTTTGCGAATTGCTCATCGGTCTTTTGACGATTTAACCTACCGGGGTACGGGATTGGAGGAGTCTTGGTGGGCTCTTGATTTGTTGTAGAAGCCTTTTCTGGCGCAGGAGGAGTCACAGGCTGGCTAGAATGGCTTCTTTCATTTGGCGGCAATGGAGCATCCTCGGGACCCACGGTTCGATTTCTTAATGTGATGAGATGGACTTGTGCCTTTGGGTTTGGTTCGGTATTACTGGGTAATGCGCCTTGTGGTCTCTCGGAGAAATTTTGAGCTAGTTGATTTAATTGTTTTTCAACGTTCTGAATGCTAGCTTGTTGATTTCTAAAATTTGATTCCAATTGTTGAAATCGATCCGAGTTTTTCTTTTCAGTGTCAGAGATGAGGCGAGATACCGTATCTTCAAGCCTTTCTCTTCCACCTTGTTGTTGAGAAAAATTTTGCGGTTGTTGAAAATTAGTTCGTTGGTTTTGTTGGTTACTACTATTGCCGGGATCTCTCCAACCAAGATTTGGGTGGTTACGCCATCCTTGGTTGTAGGTACCCGTTGGAGGACCCGACGGCCTAGGTCTATTATCCAAGTAGTTTACCGTTTCAGTTTGTTCATCTAATTCTTTCATACAACTCCAATTTTCATGTGACCCACCACACCCTTCACAAGCCATAACCGAGGTCGTTTTTGTCATTTCTAGCCTTTTGATTTTTGAAGAGAGGGCCTCGATTTGGGCTTGTAAAGAGGTGCTTTCATCAACCTTATGGGCGCCCGGGGCAATAGATTTATTACCCCGGGGAGTGTGCCATTGAAAATTGGTTTGAGCAATTTCCTCAATTTGGTTATATATTTCATTTGGGCGACGATTACCTAAGAGTCCCCCGGAGCTTGAATCAAGTGTTTGTCTTGTGTGTGGCAACAATCCATTGTAGAAAGTGGATACTTGTTTCCATACCGCTAGACCATGGTGAGGACACTTTCTTAGAAGCTCCTTGAACCTTTCCCAAGTTTCATATAAGGATTCCCCATCCTCTTGTGAGTATGTATTAATTTCAGTCATTAATTTAGCCGTTTTAGCAGGAGGGAAATACTTATATAAAAACTTTTGGGCGAGTTCATCCCATGTGTTTACCGATCCAGCTGGGAGGGTGTTAAGCCAAGCCTTAGCTCGGTCTTTTAGTGAAAAAGGAAACATACGAAGGCGGATGGCGTCGTTTGATGCTCCATTGATCCGAAAGGTATCACATATTTCTAAGAAGTTAGTAATATGTAGATGGGGATCCTCGTCCGCAAGCCCGTGGAAGGTTGCGGAGTTTTGGAGCATTTGTATCAAATGCGGCCGAAGTTCGAAGTTGTTGGCCTCGACATTTGGGGCATTGATAGCGGCGCCAAGATTGCCTACGGTAGGCCGTAGGTAATCCATGAGGGTGCGTTGGTCCGCCATTGGAAGTGGGTCCCCCGAAGCTTTCTCTTGATTGTTAGCTTTTAGTATTTTTCTGAGAAAGCGCTCGGGTTCTTCTAGGGGTTCTTTTATGTCTCTACTAGAACTGGAGCTCATGCACTACTTAGGAGTATCAAATGTGGCGCCTGGGTTCCAAGTCCTGCAACAAAAACAGAAAAGAACGCTGGTCAGAATGTTCACCACGGCCCCGTGCTCAATGAACACGGCCCGTGTTCAGAGGCGCAGTAATTGATTTCTGGATCCCTGTTACTGGGAGTTGGACACGACCCCGTGTTGCACCGACACGGCCCCGTGTTCAGCTCTCTGTAACTCAGAAAATAAAAACTGCCAGTGATGATTGCTGGGCACGGCCCGTGTCTGACCGGGCACGGCCCGTGCTGAGCGCTGCAGAAGCTGAAAAACTAAGAAAATCCTAAAAAAAAAAAGAAAAATAAAAGATGATTAGGTCGTTGATTCCTAACTTTCTTAAAATCCTTATGTCCCCGGCAACGGCGCCAAAAACTTGATGCGTGCGAAGTGTCGTATATATTAGGTGTATATTTTAAGCCCTTTTTAACACTTATTTTAGCCAAGTTTTAAATTTATAAAACACGATATTTCACTAACACTAAACACACATATGGGCAAGTGCACCCATCGTTGAGTGTAGTATAGCGTTGGTAAGATACCGAGGTCGTCCAAGGACACAAGAGCTTTTAATACCGGTTTATCCTCAACGTCTAACCAAAACAAAAGTTTAGAAAAATGTTTTAAACTAAGAAAAATAAAACTAACTAAAATGCTGAAAATAAAAATAAAAATAAAAACAGATAAACAAGATGAATCACTTGGTTCCGACTCGTATCTAGTATAACCTTTGATTATTTCCGCACTTTTGCACATAATTAAGAGATTATCTTAGTTATTGTAGTAGGCCCCTCTTTTGAAGGTGACGTTACCCTCACCCCAGTAGTTTGAGTCAGCAGGGATACAATCCTAAAGGGGTGGATTATTGGAAGATAATGAATTAAGTTATTAATGCAGTATTGTGGTAGGCCCCGCTTTTGGCGGTGACGTTACCCTCGGCTAAGTAGTCTGAGTCAGCAGGGATACAGTCCTAAATAACCGGGTTATAGTATTAATAGTAGTTAACTTATGAGGGGATCAAAGAGTTTGGACCCCCGCCATCCAATACCGTGAAGTATTGAAGGAGGTCCTACTAAATTTGACCCAGGTCCATTGCAGGACCTCTAAACGCTGAACAATGGCAAGACCTTTACCAAACCGTTCCCTTAACCCCCTACCAGGTAGCCAACATACCTCCATATAGACCGTGGAGATATGAATGGTGAAAATCTTTTATTTTATATAGACAGTAAAATAATGCCAAGACACCACGGACAAACGATAAGGAAAGATCACCTTCAACATAAGTAACTAGTTATTAAAGTCATTAATACAAAACCAAATAAAAAGTGCAAAAGATTAGAAATAAAAAGTATTATACTAGACACTTTGTCTTCACCAAGTGATGTAAGAGACTTAGGCAAACATGGCCTTGATTGTCAAGAACTCTTACGATCAATCTTGGATCCCGAGACGACTCACACACTCTATGATGGACAATGGATGATGGTGGTGGATGATGGTGTTGTGATGGTGGTGGGTGGTGGATGAAGTGTGAGAGAGGTGGTGTGCCAAGGGATGAGATGAAATGAATCCAAGCACTCCTATTTATAGGCTGAACAGAGAGCTGGACACGGCCCCGTGTCCGCTGGGCACGGCCCCGTGTCCGTCTGACACTCTCTCTCCTCATTAATTGTAATTCGCAATTACAATAAATGCGCCTGCTGTACTTTCGACACGCCCCCGTGTCCGCTGAGCACGGCCCCGTGATGGGCAATAGAAGCTTCTATAGGTTTGTCTTTTCTGCTGCTTCTTGGGCACGGCCCCGTGCTGGCTGAGCACGGGGCGTGTTCAGCCTTCTGTTTTCTCTATTTTGCTTTGGAAGGTGCCGTTGAGGGTTCGGGCAGTCCACTAATGTTCCTTTTCTTGTATTTATGTTGGATTTAGCTGTCTTTTTGCTTCTTTTGCGTTTTTGAGCTCATTTAATCCTGAAAATACAAAAGGAAGACAAAAACACTCTTTTTCCAATATTAGTACTAAAAAAGGGTTAGTTTTATGCCTCATTTGATGTAATTTATATGTTGCATTTTACACACATCAACGGCTAGTATCATCATTGGAAGAATCGAAACCCTGATTAAGTAAGTTTTAAAATAAAGAATTCATATAGCCTAACTCAATATTCTGAGAATTCGGTATAGTTAATTAAGAAAGACGGTTCATTTTGTTATGCATTGATTACCGCAACCCTATTTAGGCAACAATTAAGAATCGCCATCAGCTGCCCAGGATCGTCGATTTGTTCGACTAACTGTAAGGATTAGCTATTCCTTAAGATTAGTTTCAAGCAGTGGTTGGAATAACCATCTCACCTTAAAATAAGCTTTTCTATAATATTTGCCATATAAGTATCAAGGCTGCTCCCTTGGAGACCTTATAAATGGAATGTTAATTAATTATTGTTAGACAAAGAATTGGTAAGTCCAATTATCAGGATCTGAAAGTTGCCTTGGAAACAACGAATAAGATAAAACAAATCCATGATCAGCTGTAAGTTGCCAGCATTGGGCAGAAAATCAAGGATTAATTAAAGTAGCAACCCTCCTAAGTTCTTATTAAGAAATAAGGTTCAACAAAAGATATCACCCTGGAAGGGTGTGCCAATTTGTTAATTATCAGGCTAGTTAAGCTCTGAATATATAGAATCATTCGAGGGAATCGAATGTATCAAGATCAAATAGCTTATAAGCTAAGACCTATTTAAGGAACTTGGCGGAGTTCGCAGTACATTATACACTAATGATTTAAGGACGTGTTTCACCAATAAGTCGAGAGGCATTATCATATAATGATATGCAGACTTGTGATATGATGAGAAACCTGTACCGATGGAGGATCAACAGGTTAAGGAGCTCCAAAAAGGATACATGTACCTATTATAGAGGTCAACTTGGGAGCTTGGAGAGGCTCCAGATATGCTATAAAGGTTAAGTCCATTATGCGACAAAAAGTACTTCATCATTTCAGCAAATCTCGAGGTCGAGATTTCTTTTAAGGGGGTGAGGATGTAACACCTCGTAAAATCACGTCCAATGATGGATTGACACGTGTAATAAACCCTAATGAAGTCAAACATTGAATTTAAGGGACTAATTTTTCGAAAAATCGAAAACTTTGATTATGAAAGGACTGGAAGTGTTAACGTACCTAAAATAAGTTTCTAAATAACCTCTTATGATGTTTATATTCACAAATGAGCCACTTAATGATTAAGTGTAGCCGTTTGCGTAATTAATTGAAAGTTTGCGCAATGAAGGGTTAAAAGCGTCAACATGTTAATTCTTACCTCTGAGTGACCTTTTAAC
This sequence comes from Helianthus tuberosus, assembly GCA_030545235.1. Taxonomy (NCBI): domain Eukaryota; kingdom Viridiplantae; phylum Streptophyta; class Magnoliopsida; order Asterales; family Asteraceae; genus Helianthus; species Helianthus tuberosus. Next base: position 32,484 of record JARYGA010047357.1, on the reverse strand, counting down.
AAACCGGGAGCTTCATAATATTTGATTATACTCTCGGGAATGCCAAATAATGGCCGTCTAAGGTTTTTATGCCTATAAGTAAAGTTACGCGCAACTTTGCAAGTTAGAGGGACTAAAAATGTCAATATGTTTAAACATACCTCTGAATGACCATTTAGCGAACCCGAAGCATCATGATGTTTAATAATACTTTCAAGAATGCCTAATATGGATTAGATGAGGCTTCAATGCTATTAAATGATGGGATGCGCAAGTTTGTGCAATAGAAGGACCTAAAGCGTCAACTTTTAAATCTACGCCTTTCGGTGACCATTTAAGCGAATGGGAGCGTATTAATATTTAAATATATGCTTGGGAATGATCAATATGGGCCATGGAAGGCTTGGATATCATTAAACGACATTTCACGCTACTTTGCGCGATTAAAGGACTATTTGCGTCAAACTGCAAAAGTATGTCAATTCGTATGTTATCGGACCTTCCGGAATATGACCATGAGTTAAACATACCCTATTTATTCTTTATATAGCTTATATTTAGGCTTAGAGGTGTTCGGTGCGCAAAAATAAACTTTTAAATCATGCAGGGACTAAAAGTGTCAAAAAGGGCACAAGTTTGCATTTTCGCGCATTTCTCACATTCTGAATATATCCGGACACCCAAAAATTTATGTAAGCACTAAAATATTTTATTTTAGTGTGTGGCATGACAAAATTCCATTCGTCGCGCAATTTGGATCATTTTTCGCGTCCGTTCGTGTTTCGTCGTAATTAGACTAACAACGTGACCGTACGACAAAATGAGCCGACATCCGACATGTTTTGATCATTTTTCATATCCCCTATGTGTGGGCATCTTAGTAGAGCCTTGAAATGAGGATAACGGGCCTCAAATGTATCAGAAATGACCTTTCATGCAAACAGGGACCAAAACTGTCTTTTTTAAAACTTGTATTGCTGGTCTGGGCTGTGAGGCGGGCTGCGTAAGGCCACACAGACCCTCACGTGGGCCACGAGGCCTGCACAGATGCAGAAAATAGCTGCTGAACTCTGTTTAGCTGCTGGTTTTGCTAAAAAAACTGGTTTCCACTCTCAAATTCAATACTAGGGGCTGCCCATTGGATTGTAAAACCAATTTATACCTGTCATGATCTGATTATAACTCCCCGACACTTGTCGCGATCCTACGAGGTCCCGAAAAGTATAAATAGGAGATGGGTTTCCTTTGTTTTCACACCATTTCCTTCAATCTACTTGTTCTCTGTATTTGGAGAGGATCTTGAACTCTTTTGAGAACCTCCCTCAGTCCTTTGGACTCTTGTAAGTACCCTTTCGTGCTTAGTTTAAATCGTTTAGCGTTTATAGCCGAAAAGTCAAGAGTTTTTGATAAACGCTTTGACTTTTAAACGGTTGAGCCATTGTTCGCAACGAACATGGCTACGTGACCGTAATTAGGTAGGTGTTTAACCCTCAAAAGGGCACCTCCTAATTACCACGTTTACTTAGTTAAATTGTCGGGTCAAATGAAAGACAAATGGGTTAGTTTTAAATAAAATTCATAACTATTAATATAGAAGCCATAAAACCAGTTTTCTCACTTTAATAACTTGGTAAATATTAGTTGAACATGTCTAAGCATGTTCAACCCGACAATTCTAAGTATAGGCTCGGTTCGGAACCGAAAGTCGTAAAAGTCGACTTTTGCTTTGACTTTCAGTTCTGACCCAATTTAGCTTAGATTAGATATGCCTTAGGATTCCTTTAGGACCATATTATAGGTTAGTATAACCCTCTGAGGTTGTACAACTTGGTTCCATAGAAATACTAGTTCATTGCATGTTTCTGTTAAATGCCTAAATGTTGACCATTATGCCCTTTTGACCTTAAAACGATATTTTTGAAAATGTGAGAGGATAGAAACCTTCACTACTGAATTATAAACTTGTCCCTAAAATTTGATATCAGTTTGAGGTCTAGATTAGGAGTTATGCTCATTAGCGTAAATAAAAAGCTTTTTATTAATTAAACGGCATAATTAGCGTATAGCCTATCTAAACCCAACTTTTAATACCAAACTTTTTACCCACTGATATAAAATAATATTTTGGGATTTTTAAATATTTTTATTTATTTTTAGGCTGAACATAACTTAGGGTTTTAGCATTAATTCGGTAATTGCCGGTATTGCCATTTTGGCCCATAAAATGAGTTTTACATAATATTTTGACACCAAACTTGTTGCTACTGATTTTATATCATAAATAAAATATTTTGAACTTTATAAACTGATCAAAAACTCAGATTTCCTTTTTAAACACTAAAATCGCTTAAAATCGACTTTTACGCGTTTTAAGCGTATAGTATGTATTAAAACTATTTTAAATATATATGACTTGATACCTACAGATATTTTAAGTAAAATTTTATACCTTAACAGTAAGCAAGAGTTTTAAACTCAGATTTCCAAATTTGACCTTTAAACCTTATGTGAAATTACCAAAATGCCCCTTCGGTGCATAGTTTGGTTATATTTAATAAATTTCACATATATGTAATACCCTACTGATATAACTTATTAAATTAAGTATTTTTACTGATTATATCAGACCTGTAACTAAGAATAATATTTAATCTCTTTTATAACCTTTAAAATGACCAAATTACCCCTACGGGACATAAATTGGTTTTAAATTCGTTTTGGGCATAATGGAAGATATCCTACTGATATCACAACATATTTAGGGCATGTTAACTTAGGAAACCTGTTCATGACTCTTGTGGTTACCTGTTACGCACTTTTCGCGTTTGGATCGGCTTATGTAACTAGTTTGCATAAATTAGCCGAAACGGGTCAAACCTTGTCATTTTTATCTCAAAATCTAGAATGTGTTTAGTTTACCCTTATTACACAAGTATACAAGCTTGTCGGGTCTAAACCACATTCTAAACCGGTCATCGCTTAATCATGCGTTTTGAACTGTATTTTCCTTTAGAACTAACTGGTCTAAGCATAGGCTTAATTAAGACCCGTTAGGAATCTAATAGGTTATTAAAAACCTTCGTTCCAGATTTAGGAGCCCGGTAAAAGCTATATGTACTTGCTGAATTGATATACGGCTGGGATTGAAATTATATTTAGCTCAGGTAAATACTTTTAACTTATTTTTCCTATACGGGCTTGGGGTACGGTATATAAAATACCGCTTGGTCGGGCATTGAATTTTTGATCGTATGAAGGTAGCCGAAACGGGTCAAACCTTGTCATTTTTATCTCAAAATCCAGAATGTGTTTAGTTTACTCTTATTACACAAGTATACAAGCTTGTCGGGTCTAAACCACATTCTAAACCGGTCATCGCTTAATCATGCGTTTTGAACCGTATTTTCCTTTAGAACTAACCGGTCTAAGCATAGGCTTAATTAAGACCCGTTAGGAATCTAATAGGTTATTAAAAACCTTTGTTCCAGATTTAGGAGCCCGGTAAAAGCTATCTGTACTTGCTGAATTAATATACGGCTGGGATTGAAATTATATTTAGCTCAGGTAAATACTTTTAACTTATTTTCCCTATACGGGCTTGGGGTACGGTATATAAAATACCGCTTGGTCGGGCATTGAACTTTTTATCGTATGAAGGTTAATTTATTGATATGACCCGTTTAAATTGTTTTGTTTGCTTAAAGCCTTTGGGGGGTTAATGACCATGTCCCGGATATCCTTGGCATCATTTTAAGAAATGGCCACGACCTAAGCACGGGGTGTAGGCGTACACCCGACAGTGCATATATAAATAATAAGGTATAACCGCCGGTTTCGGGAATAACTCGCTGCGGGACTATATCATGTGGTGTGTCTATTAATCTTTAACCCGGTGTCAATCCGGGCTACTGAACGTATAACGAACATGTAATGCTTTTACAAGTTTATATATAAATAATTATCCCAAGTTATAAAATGTTTTGTGTCTTGTGCATTCAAATCAATTTTCTTAAACCTTTTCAAAATGAGTCAGTTAATTGTATTTACCAGTGTAAACTGACGTATTTTCCCAAAAAGGCTAAGTGCAGGTACTAATCGAAATAGGTTGGCTTCTCCTTAGCATCAATAAGAGTCTCGCAAGCTTGGATGCATTTTAAGTCTGATGAACTATGTTTCCTTTTTATTTGATCCGCATGTGGATCCTTACAGTCCGTTTGTAATACTTTGATATTACTTTATATTCGGTTTGTAAAGTGATTCATCCTTTGCTTCCGCTGTGCATTTAAATTGTGTTGTTTGACTATGATGATATCAACTACATCACGATATTCCCCACCGGGCCCACCGGTAATACGCGGAAATATCGGGGTGTGACAATAAGGCACACACACGTATACAACAACCAAAATGCGTAATTCAAGTTGCGAGTGCGATTGCGATTCGATGTGATTGAATCAGATTGATTAGCGTTTAGTTGACTTTATCGCATTGTTACTTCCTATAGTTCACAGTCGTACGTCGATTAAATAGCGAATAACACACGTCGATTATTGTAATTATTGACACTTACTCCACATAATACAGCTAAAATAGACACATAAAAGAAATTTACTAAAAGTCAAGTCGCGGAATCGGTCGTTGACTTTGACCTTGACTTTGACTTCAGAAACACGGGGTATTACACCGACCTTGTGGTTGTGTTTATGTTTGGTTTTGTTAATGGTTTTGGCCCATTTTGCGGCTCAGAGTTGTAATAGATTAGTTTATGGTTTTGGCCCGTTTTGTGGTTAAAAGTTGTAATAGATAAGGTTCTTTGTCTTTGTTATATTTACTTGTTAAATATTGTTGATACGAAGACCCGAAGCAAAACCGAATGCCAAGAGGAGTCTTGGAGTTAGTGGTAGTTGCTCAAGACAACAAGATGCACTCAAGTCCATCCTTGTGGTTGTTTTGTGTGTTGTGACCGTGACCCCTTTGATCTTGCTACTTGGCTCTAGCAAGATCATAATCATGCCCATATGATTTACATATTATTTTTGCTATTATGGTTGCCTTTTAATAAATGTTATCACACTTCAACCTAATACCAAAACGCATTCTTAAAAAGTTTTTTCTTTTTTTTTAATGAAATCGGGAAAAGCAAGTTGATGTGTGTAAAATGCAACATATAAATTACATCAAATGAGGCATAAAACTAACCATTTTTAGTACTAATGTTGAAAAAGTGCGCTTTTGTCTTCCTTTTATATTTTCAGGACTAAATGAGCGTAAATGAATAAAAGGAACAAATATGTAGCAAAATCTAACATAAATACAAGAAAATGAATAAACGTGGCGTGCCCGACCCCTCGACAACATCTTCCCAAGCAAAAACAAGACAAAAGAAGGCTGAACACGCCCCGTGCCCAGCGAACAAGGGGGCGTGGTCAGACACTGGCAAAAAAGACAAACTCATAGAAGCTTCTATTCCCAGCATGGGGGCGTGCCCAACTCAATACGGGCCGTGGTCAATGCTAAGATTCGCAAAATCTTGCAAATCTTGATAGTACAGATTCTCTTCTGCACACGGGGTCGTGCCCAGTGAACACGGGGGCGTGTGGAGCGTAATGAAGACAGTTGCAATTAATGAAGAAAGAGAAAAAGGATAGACACGAGGTCGTGTCCGAGCTTCTGCACAGGCTATAAATATGGGTGCTTGGCTCACTTGCAAATCATCCCTTGGCAAACCACCTCTCAACCACTTCACCCACACTCCATCACCATCACAACACCCACCTCCACCACCATCATCCATCATCCATCTAAAGTGTGTGTAGTAGTCTCGGGATCCAAGATTGATAGTAAGAGTTCTTGACAATCAAAGGCCATGTTTGCCTAGGTCTCTTACATCACTTAGTGAAGACAAGTATTTAGTGTAATACTTTTGATTTTTAATCTTTTCACACTTTTTATTTGGTTTTGTATTAATGACTTTAATAATTAGTTTCTGATGTTGAAGGTGAAACTTCCTTATCATTTGTCCGTGGTGTCTTGGCATTATTTTACTGTCTATATAAAATATAAGATTTTCACCATTCATATCTCTGCGGTCTATATAGAGATATGTTGGCTACCTGGTCGGGGGTTAAGGGAATGGTTTGGTAAGTGTCACAGCCCAACCGATGGCGGAAACATCGGGATGAGACGAACAAATTGCTCAAAACATCATAACACTATGTGACAATATAAAGTAAATTGAATTTCATAAATTGCTAAAATATAATACAAGGAATCAACATAAACAACATTTATATATAGTCTAATTTGTAACATTTTTAGGCTATCCAAGTTGTACCTTGTGCTTGATTGGTGGCCTTTTTTTAATTTGTGAACTTTTCAACATCTGACACAATTTCCCTTTTTTCTTTACTTTACTTTCCAACACACAGTATCAGAATATAGAGAGAACATAGAGAGAGAAAGGTAAGCTCTGAGAGAGAAGAGCTTGAGACAGAGAGATTGGCACGTTGGTGGTGAATCTCCACCACTATTCATTACCACCACCATCACTGGCCCACACTACCACCACGACCATCGCCCAATCCCCAGCGCACCTCCCCCACCAACCCCTCAAAAACACCACTTAAAACCCCAAATAGAGGTATTGTATAATAATCCCACAGATCTTAACCAGTTACATAAATCATAAACACCTCTAGCCACGTTTCTTATTAATTTGTTTTACACATGGAACCTTTTCTTTTTCTATATGAAAGACTGAGAAAGACCAAGAGAGAGAAACGTCTTACGATAGAGAGAGAAACAGAGAAAGAGAGAGGAGGGGGCAGATAGACAGCGGCGGTGGCACAGACACGGCTGAAGAGATGAAGATGAAGAGAGAGGAGAAACCGGTGTATTAGATGAATAGAGAGGAGAAACCGATGTATTTGCTCGGAGCTCTGCCACAACCGTCGCCGATATTGTCGCTGGTGGAAGTAAGGTTTCCGCAGTCGACGGATTCCGGGAGAGTTTGGACTGATGTATGTGGCGGCGGTTGCGGATTTGCTATGGTTATTTCAGGTTTGTTTGTTTTGTTTTGTTTTGTTTTTTTTTGTAGAGTTTATGAGAGAAATTTGAGATTTGAAATGTTAGGTGAAGGTGTGAATGAATGTGTGTTGAATTTTGCATTTGAAGTTATTAGAACTCAGAATGTAGGTATGTTTGGAATTTGTTAATATATGTTTGTGAGTTTTTGACATTACACTGTCAGCAGAAGTGTAAACAACTTGATTGGAATTAGTTGCAAGAAAGGATGTGTCGTAAGAAGCGATCCAGAGCTCCACTGGGGCTTGAAGGTAATTTAAAACTCTATAATTACTTAGCTGGTCTTAACAATACTCTGTATATACATGCATGTGTATGTATACAGTATATATACCATTCTATAATTTCATATATATCTTTATACGGGGAAGGATACACTAAAAAGTGGATTTTGCCTAAGTAGCCTAAGAAGGATTGTGATGATGACATGTGACACTCATAATAAGTAGGAATAAAGGGCATTTTGGTCCTTATAAATAGGAGTGAAAATGACATGTGGCACCTCTTTTGTTTTTTAAAAATACAACAAAAAAATCTATTGCAAAAAAATCTAGCACAAAAAATCTAGTACACAAAAATATAGCACAAAAAAATGTAGTACAAAAAAATATAGCGCAAAAAAATCTAGTACAAAAAATATAGCACGAAAAAATTCAGTAAAAAAATGTAGTACAAAAAAATCCAGCACAAAAAATTGAGAAGAAAAAAATTAAGACAAAAAAATTGAGCACAAAAAATTTAGTACAAAAATCCAGCACAAAAAAAATGTTATACAACATAGAAATACAACACATTTTAGTGGGTTTTTTAGTCTTCATATTTTATATAGCAATATGGTTCTCAAATTAAAGATAAAAAGACGTTCGATTTTACGATGAAATTTTTATAAAAAAATAATGTCGTGTAAAAAAGTTATGGACGTTGAAAAAATAGGGGTGGAATATGCATGTGCCTTGCATGTGGAGAGAGAAAGTCCATAAATGAGATTTTCCCAAGATACCTTTGTACTCCTTTCTTCTACACTTTCATCTTAACCATTGATTTGAAAAATGAATGATTAAGATTCCTTCTCATCCTACTTAGGCAAAATAAACTTTTTATTTGATCTTAACCCATCTTTATACTAATAGTTGGTGAATTGAATGTATGTATTATAGTATACACACACATAGAATATTCTTGCTGATTCGTTGTTTCCTGAGTTTGTATATTTGCAGTGGCGGAGCTTGACCAAAAGTTTCGAGGGGGCGTAAAGTGATGGGACCCAATTTTTTTTCCTATCGTTATGTTTTGGGTCGGATCGGGTTGGCTATTCGATTCAAGTCGGGTCAAATAATAATAGTTCCAAATAAAACAAAGTGTATATTTACCAAACTTCCCATCATTTATATACGAAGTTTATAAATATTTAGGATATACAATTTAGGAAAAATAATCGGGGGACGATCCTATATAATTTTAAAATTTTCGGATGAAAAATCGAACCTTATACACTTTTAACCGAAACATTGGGGTGGGCGGGTGCACCCCCGGGCACCCACAATACTTCGCCACTGTATATTTGAGTTTCTAAATTGTTTGAATATCTTCGAATTTGTAATTTGTACTTTAATTTTCAGTGTTTATTGTTGTCTAGATGGATCAGTAAGTAATAGAGTCTGTTTATGAGGCCATAGAGCGTCACCGAGATTTAGCCAAAGATTTGTGGAACTACTGTATAAGTTAATCAAAGGTTTGTTTTATTTCTATTTGGGGTTCCTTGGTTGTAAATATTATGTGCAGGTACAAGTTGCCTATGATCGAAAAATCGTTGAATAAGCAAGTCCTGGTGGCGAGGCTAAATTCATGGAGTCTGGTTATTTTCAATCAATATCATCGAAAATTTTAGTTTTCTTAGGTGAAACTTTTTTGTCAAAATGCATGAATGGAGACTTTTTTGCAATTTTATTTAATATTATATAAGGTTGTTGAAATGAGAAAAATGAAATTGTAAGTCTATAGCAGAAAGCCTGTGGACATGAGGAGTTGGGTCTAGCGGGTCATGAAAACTGCTTCTTTGACTTGTACATCAGACCTAGAGCCTACCCATGTTGATCATGATAAATGTTTCAAAAATGGTACAGATAAAATGGTTTGTCATTCCCTTTTGACACCAGTTTTATCAACAAATTTAGTTTTGACCATAGTATAAAAGCCCTAGGGAAGATTTATGGCACTGTAAATAACTATGTGTGTAATATCCCGCTTCCTAGAAATATGATGTAATCCCGGCTAGACACGGTTATGTCCAATGTAAATAACTATGTGTGTAATATCCCGCTTCCTAGAAATATGATGTAATCCCGGCTAGACCCGGTTATGTCAAACCAAACATTTTGTATTGTTACGGTATTATATGGACCGTCCTATTTGATGTTTGCACTGGCTCACGCGCGTTGCGCGCGTGTTACTTTACTAGTTGTTTCGAATATACAACAACAAAATAGTTTAATCTAATTGTGTTTCTAAGTCCACTTAAATCTTGTTTCTTCACTTAGCATCATCTTGTCTATCATCCTGCAACATGTATTAAAATATATCAACAAAAAGTTGGCGAGTATACAAGTTTGATACATAGTATAACATAGAATAAAATTGTTTAACGTGCTCGTATCCAACATGAACAACAATATGCAAGTTACTAGTACGCTGAGATTGTGTAACAATATGTTCAAACCCAAGAATCCAATGCGTTAAAATAGCCTATCCCCAGATAGAATAAAGGGAGGTTAACATGTTTGACTTAACAATACCCCAAGAATCGTGGGTGCATTACTCCTATAGCGCTATAATTGTTAAGGTGGGCTAGCAAAGTTAATGAGCATATATCAACACAAATAGTTTACGTAGCATACGAGATTAAGAAGCATCAAATTGTTCAAAGTTTCACTCCCAATAGTCTAGCGGGAGATTAACATGTTTCAATATGGATAGAGTGTGATTCAAATAGTTTCAAGTGTTTTTGTGTTTTACATAGAATACATGTTGCACCCATAAGTGTTTAAAAGTAAAATGGGTTCGAGTATACTCACAAAATTGCATATGCTTTCTGATTATCCCATGTGACGAAGTTGTTGAGACTAGGAAGTTGAATGTGTTCGATTTGGAGTTTAAGTGGTGTTTACATATGGTTCTAGGGATTTGGAGTTTAAATAACATGAAAATAAACATATGAAAATAATCATCTAACACCTATGACACTTGTTCTTGACACTATGAAACTCTAAAAGAGTTTAAATGTTTTCATGGAACAAAGTTCCATTAGAATCGTGATAAGTTGTCAAGGCCTAAGATGATACAATCTACTAGCTTGACGAATGTCCATTAGTTCATCACCAAGAGTTCGATTATTTGGTTGTTACATAAGTATTACATAGTGTATATTACATCATATATGTCAAGCATGAGGTAGAAGATTAAAGTCTTCATTTAGGCACCACTAAGTATCATGGAATTCATACATGAGGTAGGAAGAACAAAGCTTCCATTTAGGTACCTCTATTGTTCACCACTACACTCGTTGTTATGAACAACAAGGAGGGTCATGAACTTACAAAAATAATGAAATACAACAACTAATCTATGAGAAAACATCAAGAAGTGAGTGGATTTTTATGAAAGATAGCCCAAGCGTGTCTAACAATCACACCTTCATCAAGCTTCAAGCTTGAACACTTCTTGTGGGTAAAACCCTAACTAAAAAAGAAAGTTTGTGAGGTTTTATCCTCAGATTTAACATGTCTCAACCTTGTTTTTAAGCCTAACTAACCATAGATGAGGTTATAAGCATTAGGACATAGGTTTGAGATGAGTTAGACTCAAGTTTGAACAAGTTTAGTAAAGTTTGAATCAAAATAAAAATGAACAGTGAACTTTGGAGCCCTTTTTCCGGAGTTCCAGGGACTTATTTACTGTGAAAAACCCATGGAACCGAAGCTAAGGTCGATCCAAGCCCATAGGAAAAAGAATGAGGCAAAACGGATAAGAAACAAAGAAGTTATGCTCACTTTAGTGAAGAGGTAGCAATCTGCTTGAACACTAATTTGCAGCTGCGTTTTTTATGATTTAATAGTGATTTGGATGAGTTTGTAAAGTGATTAGAGCTTGGGAATGGCTTGGTATTTATTTATAGGGAAGGTTTGGGTTAGTTGGTAGTTGGATATTTAATGTTAAAAGTGAGTATAAAACTCAAAAAAAAACTAAAAATCGTGCTCAAATATGGACCTGGCCACCTTTCTGCGCACTGGGCTTGCTGGTTGGCTTGTCTGGGCGAGTTGTTAAATAAATTAAAGGTCGGGTTATCATCAATAAGGAGCCACATCTCAGTTGGTTGATGCGTGTGTGTGGGACAAGTGACCCGGGTTCGAGTCCCGTGGTCAGCGTTCTTTTTATTGTTTTGATTTTTATTAGTTTCCAAACATTGCACATTCAGTCCCTAAGGTTTAGTTTAGTGAATTTGCACAAACAACCCTTGACTTTAATTATCCAAGTTATATTATCTTAAAAAGAAAACTAAGTTTATAGTTTAAACTAATAAAGTTAGTTTACTAACTTTAATATCTAACGAGACTAACTAGATATTATAAAAATAAAATTTTTAAATAACAAAATTAATTAATTTAATTATTTTAATTAATTTAAAAAAGAGGCTCCGGTTAATTTCCTAACGGACCCGAAGGAGGGGAGGTCTTCCCTTCGACCAGCCGATGTGCTGGTTTTTGGATGGTCCGGGGGTAAGCATGCTTGCATTGATCTCACGGGGGTGTCGCCTCTTGCCGGTTTCAGGGGCAGTGGTTTTGTTTCAGGGCAAGCGACGCGGAAGGCTGAGGCGGGGAAAATATCCAAGCACGAGCAGGCCTGCATAGATAATCAACATGCCTTCCTTCCTTTCGCGTTCGATACCTTTGGTTGTCTGGCCCCTGTGGCGACCGGTTTCTTGAAGCGGGTTCAAAAGGCAGCACTTGCGCATGCGACAGTGTCTGTAGGCCATAGTTATGTGTTTAGCCGAGTAGGATTTGCAATTCAAAAGGGGGTGGCGGCGCAACTTGTTGCCCGTCTACCAACCCATGATTTGTAATTTGCTCTAACAATATATATAAGTATGTTAATGTATTTTAATCATTTGAATAATGATCATATTTATAACGAATAAAATCTTTAAACGTTTATTCATTTCACGGAGGTTCCGAGTCTCATTGTTTTAGGAGTTTTAACTAGTTTAACGAGTATTAAGTGTCGATAAGTAAAAAATCCTTGAATAATATTTCATTCAAACGAGAATTTCATTGTGATTCAAGTCTCGGATTCTACAAAGGTTACATTGAAACGACGATTACACGAATGCAAAGTTTCCAATAATAGAATTATAAACAAAACTTTCCAAATATAGAAGGTACGAAATAGCAGGGCGTTACAGTCTCCACTCCTTTATAAAATTTCGTCCCGAAATTTATTCAAGAGGAAGACTAGAAAGAGTTTTTTTTTTTTTTTTGCCAAGAAGTTGATTATTTAAAATTGAGACTTGAAAATTTTGAAGCGTAAAAGGTATGAAATTTTGAAGTGCGAGAAGATGGGCTTGTAAAAGAAGTTGTTTGGCTCAAATGATTTGAGGTACCATCATAATTGAAAGCGTGTAGGTGCGTATGTAGGTAAAGCTAGTTTAAACAAGCTTGAATAACAAAATTTGGAGGTGTTTAAAAAATGTATCATATTTACGAAGGAGATCTTTGTATCAAAACGGTTTGTATTTGATGAAAGTGGGGTAGTTTGCATGGAGAGCTTAAAGAATAGTACAAATTTGCACATTTGAAGAAAATTGTTTTATTGAGAGGAACGAGAAGGTTTGATGTTTTACATAAAATGGTTTTGGAGGTAACGATAAAATACAGGTGTTTGTACATGAATAAAGACTAGAAAGGTAGTTTTAAAAGTAAGGAGGTAGGCTAGGATTTCGAACGTTTAAACCTCCTTGATTGCGAATGGGGTTCGTATAAAAGACAATGAATAATGGAGAATAATGAGAGTATGGAAGTGAAAGAGTGACTCTTAATGAATGCAAGTATAAGGATGGAATAAGTATTGGATAGACGAAAGTAGCGTGCTAACAATGAAGTCGCGTCGTGGATAATCAGATAAAATGCGTTTGTGAGTTGTTTAAAGTTTGAATTAGGTCCAAAGGTCTGCAAAACACCGAATTTCTCATGGCACGTTTTACGAAAGTTTAGTAATATGGCGGAAACACTTATATATATAGGATGTACCAGCGGCGTATCCACCATGTTTCGATCGTTACGTTTGTTTCGTTATTCGGTGCAATGTTACGTTTCGTGTCTTACCATACACAGTAGTACACTCTATGGTTTTCATATGCCTATCATTATAATCCCGTCTGTACCCGCGATTATATTGATCGTCGCATGATCCGCATAGCTTGCACTAATTGCGTATGAATTAAGGTACACATAAATTACGAAAATAAGATTGTGTGTTTATAGAAGTGTAGTATATAAGCATGTTTATGCTTGAGTATGTATGAGACCAACGTAAATGAAACCTTCGGGTTACGCTCACATATAGGTACGTATGCATGAATATGAGTATAAATATAAGTATGTGTATGAGTATAAGTATGAGCATAAGTATAAGTATGTTATGAGTATGCCCATAAGTATGATTAGAAGTATAAACATGTATGGTGATGATTGATTATATAGTATAATTTGAATAGAACGAATTTTAGGTATACCAAAACGATCAAGAAGTGTTGCGTATGTAAATACGAATGATATATGTAAGTTGGTCGTGAAACGTCGACTAAAATGTGTAAGATGATATGCATGTATAGTTGTTTGACTAAAACGTTGCTTTTATTGAATCAGCTGGTTTGAGTTTGACTTGAATGTAGAATCAAGTTGTGAATGTTAAAACGATATAAAGTATCTATTGGTTACGCGAGATGTACTTTGTAAAAGAACGAAAATGCTATTCTTGAAAAAAAATAATTTACGTAGGTTGAAGATTGTCGGTCCCTATGAAGTTTTCTTGCCCACGTGTTTTGAATGTGAAATTGTGTATTGAGCGGTGTATGAAAAAGGTTTTTGAAAACGACAAGTTCGCATTATTAAAGTATTTTGTATCATAATATGAAGAGTTGTATTTTAGAGGCGTTTGCGAAAGCTTTAGTCCTTGAAAAATATTTTAGCAAACTTGAACGTAGTGACTTTGGAAAGAGTTTTTGGCAAAATGATTTATGGATTTTGAAAGGTGGGTTTTAGCAAAATGATCTTATAACGCCTACAAGGTTTTATAAGCATGTAAGAAAAGTTGGTTTGGTTTTCGATTGAGAACAAATGTCTTTAGTATAATGATATAATGTGAGCGTGTTTTAGTGATTACGTCGAGTATGAAGTTTGTGGTACTAGAATATAAGTAATGAACAATGAACAATCAGTGAACAATGAACAATCAACAATCAATGAACAATGAACAGTGAACAATCAATGAACAATGAACAATCAATGAACCATGAACAATTAACAATGAATTTTTAGCTTTTAGGTTGGGTATGAAGTTCGTGGGCATGAGATTCATCTGACCGATTATGTCGATAGGTAGCATTTCATAAAGTTTTGAAAATCAGGTGACAAAACGTTTATGGTATGATTAAGAATTTCGTGTATGTGGGTGAATGTGAAAATAGGTTGTAGTATAAGAAGTAAGTTTAAATAATGCATGTTGAGATGAATAAGAACTTGACTAATAATAATCAATTTGAGTATAAACATGATAGTTTGTACATAATAAAGTCTATTAAAATAAAGTCTTGGTAACGATCACATAAGTAAGGGAATCACCCCTAACTCGTTGGTGAGGTCGTTGTAAGATAAGAAAAGAAACGGAGTTAGTCGTCAAGGTAAGGAAATCACTCCTATTTGATGATACGCCTCCATTTATTGTTACGAGGGATATAAAAAGATATGGAAATCACTCCTATCTTGATGATACGCCTCCATTTATTGTTACGAGGGATATAAATAAAATTATGTGAAATCATGTATGTGAATAACGTATAAATGTATGAAAAAAAGTATTATTGCGATATATGCATAAAAGTGAAATCTCAAAAATAATTCGAATTCGAAATGAGGGGATTGTATCATAAATGATTGAGATTAATAAAACGTAAATTCGATTAAAACTTGGACGGTTCCAAAATGGAACGTTGAGTAACCAAAGTGGTCGAAAAGTCTTTTAGATTTTAGGAGCATGCTTTGGCCTAATAGGTGGTATACTCTCGCCGACACGTCGGTTAACGGTATTCACCCTTCCGGTTACTACATGTCCCAATTCAATCGAAAATTCGAGACTTGGCGGGATTTATGAAAAATCAAGGAGTGGGACTAGTCGACAAGATGCGGGTTTCACCCCTAACTTGACGATTTCGTGCCCTAAGTGTGGTTGGTACTCGTCGGGTCAAAATTTAATTTCGACACGTTGACAAGGGTCTACTAGAATTTGAAATTGAAATTATTCATCAAGTTGAGGACTTCACTCCTAACTTGATGACGAATTTCGTGTAAAAAAATAGGTAGATTGAGAGTCGTTCACCAAATTGTGGGTTTCACGCCTATTTTGGTGAAGTTGTCTCGTTTGTATAATACGAGTGTTTGCAGATTTAGAATAGTCGAGTAAAATGTATGAGGAAAAGCGTATGTTAAAGATTAGACAAACGAGTATAAACATGTCAAGAATAACACATAAAGAATGGGATATTAAAACAAATATTAACACATAATGAAACAAGTATTAACACATAAGAATGGCATATCAAGTATCAACAAATAAGTGGCATATATGTTTAAAAGATAAAAAGATGATAAATAAGAAGTAATTAAAGTAGCATGCAAGTAGTTTCGAGCAAAACGTAAAAATAAGGCTCTAAAACTATAGACTAAAAAAAAGGTTAATTTGCACGGTAACCCCGACCGCGGAGGGGATCTCCCCTCCCAGTTCACTACCCGACAAAGATCCCTGGCAGAAAATATCCTCTGGTCGTACTCGAGTGGGATCGAACCCGAGACCCCTCCAAATGAGGATCCTCGAGACACTTTAGCAAGGATGTCGGTGGCCACTTGAGCTAGCCCTAGGTAAAAGCATTCCTACTTTTCCTAATTCCCTATAGTTATGGCTATGATACCAATCTGTCACACCCCAACTGATGGCGGAAACATCGGGATGAGACGAACAAATTGCTCAAAACATCATAACACTATGTGACAATATAAATTAAATTGAATTTCATAAATTGCTAAAATATAATACAAGGAATCAACATAAACAACATTGTTTCGAATATACACCAACAAAATAGTTTAATCTAAGTGTGTTTCTAAGTCCACTTAAATCTTGTTTCTTCACCTAGCATCATCTTGTCTATCATCCTGCAACATGTATTAAAATATATCAACAAAAAGTTGGCGAGTATACAAGTTTGATACATAGTATAACATAGAATAAAATTGTTTAACGTGCTCGTATCCAACATGAACAACAATATGTAAGTTACTAGTACGCTGAGATTGTGTAACAATATGTTCAAACCCAAGAATCCAATGCGTTAAAATAGCCTATCCCCGGATAGAATAAAGGGAGGTTAACATGTTTGACTTAACAATACCCAAATAATCGTGGGTGCATTACTCCTATAGCGCTATAACTGTTAAGGTGAGCTAGCAAAGTTAATGAGCACATATCAACACAAATAGTTTACGTAGCATACGAGATTAACAAGCATCAAATTGTTCAAAGTTTCACTCCCAATAGTCTAGAGGGAGATTAACATGTTTCAATATGGATAAAGTGTGATTCAAATAGTTTCAAGTGTTTTCGTGTTTTACATAGAATACATGTTGCACCCAGAAGTGTTTAAAAGTAAAATGGGTTCGAGTATACTCACAAAATTGCATATGCTTTTCGATTATCTGATGTGACGAAGTTGTTGAGACTAGGAAGTTGAATGTGTTCGATTTGGAGTTTAAGAGGTGTTTACATATGGTTCTAGGGATTTGGAGTTTAAATAACATGAAAATAAACATATGAAAATAATCATCTAACAGTTATGACACTTGTTCTTGACACTATGAAACTCTAAAAGAGTTTAAATGTTTTCATGGAACAAAGTTCCATTAGAATCGTGATAAGTTGTCAAGGCCTAAGATGATACAATCTACTAGCTTGACGAATGTCCATTAGTTCATCACCAAGAGTTCGATTATTTGGTTGTTACATAAATATTACATAGTGTATATTACATCATATATGTCAAGCATGAGGTAGAAGATTAAAGTCTTCATTTAGGCACCTCTAAGTATCATGGAATTCATACATGAGGTAGGAAGAACAAAGCTTCCATTTAGGTACCTCTATTGTTCACCACTACACTCGTTGTTATGAACAACAAGGAGGGTCATGAACTTACAAGAATAATGAAATACAACAACTAATCTATGAGAAAACATCAAGAAGTGAGTGGATTTTTATGAAAGATAGCCCAAGCTAGTCTAACAATCGCACCTTCATCAAGCTTCAAGCTTGAACACTTCTTGTGGGTATAACCCTAACTAAAACAGAAAGTTTGTGAGGTTTTATCCTCAGATTTAACATGTCTCAACCTTGTTTTTAAGCCTAACTAACCATAGATGAGGTTATAAGCATTAGGACATAGGTTTGCGATAAGTTAGACTCAAGTTTGAACAAGTTTAGTAAAGTTTGAATCAAAATAAAAACGAACAGTGAACTTTGGAGCCCTTTTGCCGGAGTTCCAGGGACTTATTTACAGTGAAAAACCCATGGAACCGAAGCTAAGGTCGATCCAAGCCCATAGGAAAAAGAATGAGGTAAAACGGATAAGAAACGAAGAAGTTATGCTCACTTTAGTGAAGAGGTAGCAATCTGCTTGAACACTAATTTGCAGCTGCGTTTTTTATGATTTAAGACTGATTTGGATGAGTTTGTAAAGTGATTAGAGCTTGGGAATGGCTTGGTATTTATAGGGAAGGTTTGGGTTAGTTGGTAGTTGGATATTTAATGTTAAAAGTGAGTTTAAAACTCAAAAAAAAAGCTAAAAATCGCGCTCAAATATGGACCTGGTCACCTTTCTGCGCGTTGGGCTTGCTGGTGGGCTTGTCTGGGCGAGTTGTTAAATAAATTAAAGGCCGGGTTATCATCAATAAGGAGCCACAACTCAGTTGGTTGATGCGTGTGTGTGGGACGAGTGACCCGGGTTCGAGTCCCGTGGTCAGCGTTCTTTTTATTGTTTTGATTTTATTAGTTTCCAAACAATGCACATTCAGTCCCTGAGGTGTAGTTTAGTGAATTTGCACAAACAACTCTTGACTTTAATTATCCAAGTTATATTATCTTAAAAAGAAAACTAACTTTATAGTTTAAACTAATAAAGTTAGTTTACTAACTTTAATATCTAACGAGACTAACTAGATATTATAAAAATAAACTTTTTAAATAACAAAATTAATTAATTTAATTATTTTAATTAATTTAAATAATTTGAATAATGATGATATTTATAACGAATAAAATCTTTAAACGTTTATTCATTTCACGGAGGTTCCGAGTCTCATTGTTTTAGGAGTTTTAACTAGTTTAACGAGTATTAAGTGTCGATAAGTAAAGAATCCTTGAATAATATTTCATTCAAACGAGAATTTCATTGTGATTCAAGTCTCGGATTCTACAAAGGTTACATTAAAACGACGATTACACTAATGCAAAGTTTCCAAGAACAAAAGTGGGATAGATGAGGCAAAACGTATCAATGCAAGGACAAAAGGTTGTCCTCGCAGCCTCATAAACCCTAGGAGTTGTGCTTTTCTCACAAGTGACAATCGTTGTCAGTCCGCTTAAACCTCTTGCTAATGTTGCATGCTCCAGCTGCCTTTAGAAAGAGCTTCTAACCGGATTCTCGTTCCTTATCATCTCACCTCACTAAATAAGGAAATACATTAAAAATACTAATTAAATAATTTTGCTTAACATATGTCATCTAAAAACAACTCCTCTTTTGCTCTCTAGTCCATACTTGAGAAAGACAAACTAAATAACACCAATTTTCTTGAGTGGCACCGCAACTTGAGAATCGTTCTCAAAATGGCAAAAAGGCTTTATGTTTTGGAAACCCCGACCCAACCGCACCCGAGAACAACATTGTGGTTGCGAAGAAGGCTTTCGACAAACATAAAGAAGATGCCATGGAAGTTGCTTGCCTCATGTAAGCCACCATGTCTCCAGATCTTCAGAAGAATATGGAAGATATGAATGCCTTCGACATGATTGAGCAACTCAAGGGCATGTTTCAGAAACAAGCCCGTCAAGAACGCTATGACACCATGACACAACTCATAAGCTGTAGAATGCAAGAGGGTTCCTCACTTAGTGCTCATGTCCTCAAGATGAAAGGCTACATCGACCAATTAAACAAACTTGGTTATCCTCTCCAAGATGAGATGGCTGTTGACTTCATTCTCAACTCTCTTTCCAGTCACTATGATCAATTTGTTATGAACTTTAACATGAATAACTGGGTAAAGACAGTGCCAGAGCTACATGGGATGCTCAAAACGGCAGAGATGAACATTTCCAACAAAGTAATCCAAGTGTTAATGGTTCGATCTGGTGGTGTTAAAAAGCCCAAAACAAAGAAGAAGAGTTATAACAGCAAAGGCAAAGGAAAGGCTCCTGTTGCTGCCAAACCTACCACCAACAAGAGCAAGCAAGCTGTGAAAGCCCCTCCTCTAGAAGAGCGGAAATGCTATGAGTGTAACAAGATGGGGCACTGGAAAGGTAACTGCCCCGAGTATCTTGCCAAGCTCCAAATGAAGAAGGCTAATGGAGAAGGCACTTCTTCAGGTATTATGATATATGTTATTGAACTTTTCACTGTTTCAAGCAACACATGGGTATTTAATACCGGGTGTGGTTATCACGTCATTAATTTCTTGCAGGAGCCTGAGAAGTGGAAGAAACTGAAGCTGGGAGACATGGAGCTCATTGTTGGCGATGGGAAAAGAGTCCCAGTTCTGGCATCTGGCACATTTAATCTTACATGTCCTTCTGGTCTTGTTGTTGTTTTGAACAATTGTCTTTTTGCACCTTGTTTAACCAGGAACATCATTTCAGTTTCGTTGCTTTTTGAACAAGGATTTAGATATGTTTCTAATGGTGTTGCTATTTCAGCTTATCTAAATGATATTTACTATTTTGAGGCAAAACCTCGAAACGGTATCTATGAAATTAATGTTCAGCCTGGCAGTAACATATATCACCTTTCTAAACATTAGAAAAATGGTACTAGTGATTCATTCCTATGGCATTGTAGACTTGGCCATATAAGCAAGGCACGCGTAAAATGGCTCCAATCTGAGGGGATTCTTGAATCCACCGGAACAGACTCAGTTGATGATTGCGAGTCTTGCTTAGCTGGCAAACTCACCAAGGATCCGTTCACCCATGTTGGTGAACGAGCTAGTGATCTACTAGGACTCATACACTTAGATGTATGTGGTCCTTTTAGAACCATGACTAGGAATCACGAGAGATACTTCGTTACGTTCATCAACGACTATAGTCGATATTCTTATGTCTATCTCATAAAGCATAAGCATGAAACTTTTGAAAAGTTCAAAGAGTTTCAAAATGAAGTTGAAAACCAACTTAATAGAAAGATTAAAATGCTTCGCTCAGATCGAGGCGGTGAATACCTCAGCTTGGAATTTCTCGATCATCTAAAGGAACGTGGAATAGTTTCACAACCCACTCCACCCGGCACACCCCAACATAATGGCGTGTGTGAAAGGAGAAATCGAACCCTAATAAATATGATTCGTTCGATGATGTGTAGAACAAATTTACCTCACTCCTTTTGGGGTTTTTCTATTATAACTGCTGCTCGACTCATAAATCTAGCGCCGACCAAAAAGGTAAACAAAACTCCATATGAGATATGGCATGGGCATAAGCCGAATTTGAGTTACCTAAGAGTATGGGGGTGTGATGCTTACATCACAAGTGATTCTGGTGACAAGCTCGACCCTTGAGGTGAAAAGGTTGTTTTCATCGGATACTATAACCAATGTGGTTATTACTTCTACCATCCTGATGCAAATACAATTTTCATCAAAAGGAAGGCTAAAAGGTTCCTTGAAGATGAACTTCTTAGTCGAGGAACTGGAAGTAACTTAGTAGATCTTGAAGAAGTTCAAGGACTATAAAAAACCGTTGAAGAGGTCGGAACGTCTGAACTACAACAAATTGTTGTTACTGAATCAGACCTGAACACAAGCCTTCACAGGAGCATTAGGACTCGTAAAGAACCCAATAGATACCTTTGGCATGTTGAGGGTTCTGAAGTCTTGATAGTAGCTGAGTCTGATGACGAGCCTACTAGTTACAAATCTGCTATTTCTAATCCAGATTCTGTGAAATGGCTAGAGGCCATGGAAGCCGAGATGCAATCCATGCCTGACAATCAAGTTTGGGACTTGGTTGAGCTGCCCCCCGAATCTCGGGTAGTAAGGAGAAAATAGGTTTTCAAGAGAAAAACAAACATGCATGGAAATATACAAACCTATAAAGCACAGTTAGTAGCGAAAGGTTTCACTCAAACTCAAGGTATTGACTATGATCAAATCTTCTCGCCCGTTGCTATGATCAAATCGATCAGGATATTACTTGCCATAGCTGCTTACTATGATTACGAAATTTGGCAAATGGATTTTTAAACCTCCTTTCTTAATGGACATCTTTCCGAAGATGTTTGTATGGTTGAACCTGATGATTTTATCGATCCAAAATATCCTAATAGGGTATGTAAGCTAAATAAGTCCATATATGGACTCAAGCAAGCATCTCAGAGCTGGAATCTTCATTTTGACCAGAAAGTCAAAGAGTTTGGTTTTGTCAAGAACGAAGATGAACCTTGTGTTTACAGAAATGCTAGTGGGAGTGCTATATCATATCTCATCTTGTATGTAGATGATATATTGATAATTGGAAACAACATCCCCATGCTTATGGAAGTTAAGCATTGGTTGGGATCTTGCTTCGCAATGAAGGTTCTTGGAGAAGCCGCTTACATTCTAGGAATCAAGATATATAGGAATAGATCTAAGCGACTTCTTGGGTTAACTCAGAGCACATACATATATCAAGTAATAAGACGCTTCAAGATGGAAACCTCCAAGAAAGGAGGTGTTCCAATGACTAAAGGAACCGTCTTGGATAAATCACAAGCTCCCTCTGAGGACCGTGAGATAAAGCAAATGGAAGCAGTTCCATATGCTTCAGCGATTGGTTCTATCATGTATGCTATGGTGTGTACTCGACCAGACGTCTCGTATGCTTTAAGCATGACCAGCCGTTACCAGCAGAGTCCTGGAATTGCCCACTGGACTGAAGTTAAGAACATCCTTAAGTACTTGAGAAGGACAAAAGATTTGTTCTTGATATTTGGAGGAGTCAATGAGGAGCACACTGTAAAATGTTACACTGATGCTAGTTTTCAAACTGATCGAGATACCTCTCACTTACAAATGGGTTTCGTGTTCACCCTCAATGGAGGTGCTATTGCTCAAGCCAAAGGGCCTAGATCACATCACAAAGCCAAGCACATTTTTGAGAAAGTTTCACTACATACGTGAGATTGTGGAATGTGGAGACATCGTTATAAGCAAAATTGATACAGATCAAAACCTAGCTGACCCATTTACTAAGCCAATGACTCAAGAGAAACATGACCGTCACATGGACCCTATTGGGGTTAGATTAACTAGTGAAATGTTTTGATTTAGTATTTGGATGTACGAACATCAAACAGTTGTGCTCCTGTATTCATTTTGATTTACTAGTTAAATGCAATTCTTAAATCCTACAACTGTGTTCGAATTTGATACGTTTAATCCAAGAATCTTGTATTCTAAATTATCCGTAGTCGGTTAAACTCGTGGGAACGACTCTGAATTAAGACTATTCTGATTTTGGACTCAAGGAGTTGACTTCCAAATTCACAGGCCTCATTGTGAATGACACTAGAAGTAACTCGCATCAAATCATCTTCATAGATCTTAGTCAAAAGATGTTTTTGATTTAGGCATACTCATTTAGTATCTTCTGACCTGAGATACATACTAGAACTTCCGTTTACTAAAGACTATTCTTTGATCAGGGTCAACCGTTGTCGCGTAACTGCCAGTCATAAAGGCGTTGGTTAGGAGTAGCTCTAAAGTTCAGTGGGAGTTGTATGTAGTCAAGATGGAATTCTGTACTCTTACATTATATGTAAAAGCTAGACGTCAGGGCGCCCTCATTGATTCAAACTGGTGAAGTGTAAGGCCTTACCCAAACTTACTGTGTGTTTGATTGGACCACTTTGATTCCTGCACGAGAACGATAATGATTGAACGCCATATGAGATTGAATTTTGTCACATCCCGACCACGTGAGACAACGAAACGTGGCGGAAACATCGGGAAGTGTTGAAACAGAATTTATGTTTCACAACCATAGAAATTAAAGTTTCGTTTTATTCATCAAATAAGCGAGTTACATTGTCTTTAAACAAGAAACAAAGAGTACATAACATAAATTAACTAGTTCTTGTCTCGTTTTAAGTCACTAAGGCACAGGTCCGCCTAAGTATGTCTTGATAAGTCCTATGCATCATCTCCTGAAA
Source organism: Helianthus tuberosus (assembly GCA_030545235.1). Lineage (NCBI taxonomy): Eukaryota > Viridiplantae > Streptophyta > Magnoliopsida > Asterales > Asteraceae > Helianthus > Helianthus tuberosus. The sequence continues at coordinate 8,639 of JARYGA010047357.1, read as the reverse complement.
ACACATGTGAAAATAGGTACGTCAGCATAAAAATGCCTGTGAGATACATAGGTTTTGAGAAAATAGGATTCATGACTTATGTTTGAGAAAATGTTTAGTCATGAACCTTGTAATTTGCTTTGTCTTGTAAATCATTTGAAAAACGATAAGATCAGATGATATGTATAAATAAGAGAATAATGTATGGTTAAATGAATAACCATGTAAGATGAGTTTGTATAAGATAAGTTGTTTGTAAATCAATGTCTTGTGAAAAGTATGTTATTTAAATAAAATGTTATATGTCTCAAACTGAAATGATTCAAATAACGCTACGACATGTAATACCATACAAACACTTATATAGAGGAAGTGCCAGCGGCGTATCCACCATGCTTGTATCATATTACACACGCCTTGTTACTTAATCACTTACTCAAACCAAACTACCAAAGTAAAATGTTCATGTCTAATGCAAATCATGTAATGTGTATCCAAAATGTAAGCATGTGATGAATAACAAATGTACTAAGTATGATGAACAATGCAACAAATAGACATACATAGCATGTGAACTGTATTAAGTATGCAACAATAGACATACATAGCATGTGACGTGAAACAACTGTACTAAGTATGCACACAATGGGCATACATAGCATGAAATGTAATGTAAAACATGTACTATAAATGTACTAATGAACATAGAAAGTATATGATGTGAAAGCATGAAAGTAACAAGTAGGCACATGTGTTCCACCCCAAAACGTTTGGAAAACAGTAAAAGAGGGGTCTATATACTCACTTGAGATTGCTCAGAAGTCCTAAGATAACCACCAAGCAATGCTAGAGATCACGGATATCAAAACGGCACCTAATATAGGTAACTATGTTAATAAACCGGACCTAAATCGGAGGATCGGATAGAATGAGGGTTCGTAAACCAAACGAGTGTGGAGACTCGTGTAATATGGTTTATCAAAGCCTACATACTAAATGAAACCTATCCTAAGTGCTTATGACCCATTACGACCCATTAAGGTAGTTTATGCTACTTTAACGCGTCGTGCGCGCAAAAGCGCACTCGAGACGTCTAACTAGCCCTATGACAAGTGTTATATGCCTAAACATGTTACATAATCAGTTATGTGACAAAATTTTAGGTTACATATGCTTAATTACCAATTATACATGAAAAGTGTATTCTGGTAATTTACCTAAGGCATATAAACTACCTATCATACAACTACTCAAACGATGTGACCATAAGGTATAACCTCGGAAGGTTATTCCCTATATGCTATGGTCCTAAAGTATTTGGTCGGATCCTAATGATCGACCAAAATGGGTCGGGTTCGAAGGTATAAGCGATTTATTAGATCGCTTACCCTTACGACCCTAGACAAGCACAAAACTAAAAGTGCGAGCTAAGCATGTTAAAACATGCTTAACTAAGTTTGAAAACAAGTTTGGTATCAAAACAAACGGTTTTGATACCTAAGAGTAGTTTGGTTACAAAATACGCACGAATGCGCATTTTGACCGAAACTACGGCTCGTCACTGAGCCTAGACAACGTGGTAATCAGTAGGCATAGTCACAAGGGACTATAACCATCGTGATTACGCTCACTTCGCGAAGTTCAAACGAACTTCGCATTGACCATAAATTGGTCAATCCAGAAAGTCAAACAAAGTTTGACTTTCGGACTCGGAAAGCAATAAAAGAACGAAGGAACACTTACAAAGGGTCCCCGAATGCTAATCTCGATCCAAGTAGCTCAGGTATGAAACAATGGTTTCAACTTAGAGCTTCTCAAATCAAGATTCTTGTGGGTTTTACAAATGAAGGAAAGGGGGTATTTATAGGATTCGTAGAGCCGTTAAGATCATTTCTTGGAAACCGTGCTTTGATCTTGGCCATACATGTGCACACATGGTTTTGTAAGTGCACTCAATACCAGCCCATAGATTCCCCAAAACCATGTGCAACAAGTGGAACGGACCAGATTCGATGTTTCTGCCAAGTTTCTGCCCAGATGAGGTGCTCGCGTAGCGCCACTGGTAAGGCATGAAGTGCTCGCGCTACGCTAGCATGTGCCATATTCAGAAAAGTTTCAAAAATGGCAGAAATGGTCCCTGCAGCCCGTTTAAGCTATTTTCGATGCGTTTGAACCCCGTTAACCTCATTTCAAGGCTCTAAAATGAAGTTAAAGTATAGGGAACTCAAAACATGCTCAAAAATATCTCGTATGTCGGTTCGTTTGGCCGTACGGTTGCGTTGTTCGGTTAATTACGACGGGAGTCGTAACGAACGCAAAAACGGTCCAAATTGCGCGACGAATGGATTTTTGACAAGCCAAACACTAAAGCATAATATTATAATGCTTACATAAATTTTTGGAGGTCCGTATGTATTCAGAACGTAAGATATGTGCGAAAGTGCAAACTTGTGCACTTTTTGACGCTTTTAGTCCCTGAATGACCCAAAAGTTTATTTTAGCACACCGAACCCCTCAAAGCCTATTTCTAAGCTATATAAAGGATATTTAAGGTGTGTTTAACTTATGGTCATGTTCCGGAATGTTCTTTACCGTTCAAATTGGCATACTTTCACAGTTTGTCAAGTTTAGTCCATGTAAGCGATTTAACTTGTTTTTGCCATACCAAAGCCTTTAAAACTTATTTCTAAGTTATGTAAAGGTTATTTAAGGTATGTTAAGCCTATTTCACTATTCCGGAGTGTTCGTTGCATTAAACTGGTTATATTTACGCATTAGTGCGCGTATAACCTTTCAGAAAGCGATTTAGAGCTTGAAATCGAACAAGAGTTGATATGTGCAAAAGATACACATATTTATGCAAGTCCAAAGTATGAAATACAATATTTCATTGGTTTGGCATTTTTTTGATGTTTGAAGTGACACAGGTGTCACAGTCTCCCCTACTTTAGGAAATTTCATCCCGAAATTTAATTTTAGGAGAAACTTATGAGGACGACGGTGATGTTTTCGCTTTGAATGAACCCCTTGAACCCTAAGTAGAACTCTGGGCCATGATAGGGTTCTTAGCGAAATTGTCAATCCCTCAAAGTGAAGTCCTTGTAGCAGCAAAACATGGAGTTTCAAACTATGGATAGGAGAACGTTTCCCATGAAGACTTATCATAGGAAACTTGAATTCACGATTGGGAAATGTAAGATAAAATGACATCGGTCAAAGTCCAAGACTTCTCCCGTATCATTAATCTTGTCACTATTGGTCCTTACACATGACAAAACTTCCTGTGGTTTCTGTGCACTGAATTCCATAATTATGTAGGCCTCCATAATTACGTACTTCCTTGCACAGTCCGCACAGTTCATTTCATAATGCGTATGGGAAAAAAATCAAACGAATAATCCTGTGGTGATTTAACTTGACTGCAATAGAGTCTCTTTAACTAGGTCACCAAAGGATTAGATCAACGAACAATCTCTTCAGCTAAACTACCCAAGAGAAATATTTAACTACATCGACGTAGGATGTCTTTAACTAGATTGTCGAACCAATCTCTTCAACTAAACTACCCAAGAGGAATATTTAACTACATCGACGTAGGATGTCTTTAACTAGATTGTCGAACCAATCTCTTCAACTATATCAACACATGTTGTCCTTAAACTTTGGAATAGTACTTTATAATCCAAGGGACTTAACTACAACGTAGAAGTCCATTAAGGATTTAAGATAGTACCTTTTTTGAATATCCTACTACGAATCCCTCATATGAAGGTATGAAAGATTCTACGAGGATTTGGATAGCGAATATCCAGAGTATACAAAAACACAAAATACATAAAAGGAAAGACAAAATGCATAAACACATAGTCACATAACCACAAAAATGTTTATCTAGATCTTTAATTTGTAAGTTTTGTTTTGTTAATTACGTACATGCATTTAAAGCACACTAGGAATCCATTTCATGGATTTCATTTGGTACTTTAAACATTAGCAAGAATCTAACTATGAAGATAGAAAGATCTTCCAAAAATTCGATTTCGTTTTCAAGAAAACGCAATATTCGAATTAAGGTACAATAATTTGAATATACGGAAATACCCTTAGGTACCCTATTAAGAATTTATAGTGGTACTTTGGGTATTCGTACAGAGTTGTAACTTGCGCCTTGTACTTCGTTTTCCTTAGAAGAAACGGGTACTTTGGATTTCCGTGGAAAAACGCAAGAGATAAAAAAAATGGAAGAAATTACGGGGTAGTCTGTTCTTCAAGGAATACGGTTCCTTGATTGTCGGTATTGTAGAGGATACATTGTTTATACATGCCATCACATTTGTACATTGCAATGTAAAATAAAAAGATTTATTTATAAACAACAACAACTGTTTCATGGACCTTGACTACAAAAGAAAATAATACATAAGGCTTGATTATCTCTAAACAACACTGTCTTCTAGTCGGTCCGATGCTCATCCCTGCGCTGGATTCACATTAGCAAGCTTTGGGCAATTTCTTTGGAAATGGCCCATCTCGCCACAGTTGAAGCAAGGACCTAGTGGAAGACGAGCTTGAGCAGGATTTACTTGAGGTTGGTTTGGACCACCTTGGTTTGGGGTAAATCGACAAGCATTTTCCAGGTGACCGAGTCGCCCACATGATGCACATAAACGACACTGTAGGTGAGCTAAGTGGTGTGCATTACATTTGTCGCATATCGGTGCAGTACCGGCATAAGGTTTCTTTGCATGAGGTTGAGTTGGTTGGTTGCGGGTGTTTTGGTTGGGTTGAGCAGCAATCGCATAATTCTGCGAAGCCTTACGCTTCTTAGAATTCTCAGGGGATCCATTCTGTTCATCCATGGTCCTTTTGAAAAAGTTTATGCTTTCTGATCTGAGATTCAGTCAAGGTTGCAGATAGCTCAATGGCCTGCCTAACCGTAGTGGGGTTACTACCAGTAACAATGTCCTGAACTGAGTCAGGGAGACCATCAATGTATTTCTCGATCGCCTTATCCAAAGGCGTAACCATGGTAGGGCACAACAGGCTCAGCTCCTCATATCGATCAGTGTATGCTCGATGTTCACCGCTGTCTTGCTTAAGATCGTCGAATTCCCTTTCCAATGCCCTGATCTCGTGACGAGGACAGAATTCCTTCATCATCAGTGCTCGAAGTTCTTCCCAAGTTTGGGCCAGTGCCACTTCGGCACCCCTATCTCTCACCACACCGTTCCACCACGTCAAAGCTCGTTTCTCAAAGACACTAGATGCGAAATCTACCTTTCGCTCGTTTGGACATTGAACATGACTGAAGGTGCTCTCTAAACTCTCGAACCATTGCAGAAGTGCAGTCGCTCCTTGAGACCCAGAAAACTTTGATGGCTTAGCCGAGTTGAACGTCTTGAAATTGCAGGGGGCATTATTGTTGTTGAGAGCTTGGTGACATTGAGCAACGATGTTCGGGATTGCAGCAGTCATTTGCTGTGTAATGACAGCTGCCAGCTCTTCAATAGATACCGGATTTTCGCGTCGTGGAGGCATTTTAAAAGGGGGAAATAAGAGAGAAAACAAATGAAATGGCATTGGGTAAGAATAGGATGTTACAATTACCGACCAAAATCATGGTTGATGGTCATTTGTTTGAACCACGAAGCAAACAAACAACACAAAGGCTGAGTCAAAGCAAATAGATCCTCATAATGTATCGTGAAGACATGCTCGCCTATAAGTGGACACTCACCCCAAGAGTTCCCAGGTAAGAGTGACTGGTCCGATTATGTGGATTTGTACGAACACTCTAGCCTTAGACAGAAAACCTAGGGTACAGGCATCCACTCTTCCAGTTTGCACGTGTTCACACTATTTAGGACCCAAAACTTTGACGAGATTTTTGAAAACTCAAAGGGGTTCGAAACCTTATAACAGAGGGTTCAAAACCTTACAATAGAGGGTTCAAAACCTTACAATAGAGGGTTCAAAACCTAGTAATCAATCATCCTAGAACAGATGATTAGTTTTCAAAGCGGTTTTGAAATTTATGTTCTTGTTGTGGTCGTCGCCTAAGGATAGGTGACGGTATTGTTTTATGACTAAACGCAAGTAAACTCGCGTTAGGGTCCTAGGAAGGTTATAGACTAGGTCAAAGTATTACTAATAACCTAATTCCCTATAACCATTGGCTCTGATACCATCTTTTCTGTCACATCCCGACCACGTGAGACAACGAAACGTGGCGGAAAGGTCGTGGAGTGTTGAAACAGAATTTATGTTTCACAACCATGGAAATTAAAGTTTCGTTTTATTCATCAAACAAGCGAGTTACATTGTCTTTAAACAAGAAACAAAGAGTACATAACATAAATTAACTAGTTCTTGTCTCGTTTTAAGTCACTAAGGCACAGGTCCGCCTAAGTATGTCTTGATAAGTCCTATGCATCATCTCCTGAAAACACATGTGAAAATAGGTACGTCAGCATAAAAATGCCTGTGAGATACATAGGTTTTTGGAAAATAGGATTCGTGACTTATGTTTGAGAAAATGTTTAGTCATGAACCTTGTAATTTGCTTTGTCTTGTAAATCATTTGAAAAACGATAAGATCAGATGATATGTATAAATAAGAGAATAATGTATGGTTAAATGAATAACCATGTAAGATGAGTTTGTATAAGATAAGTTGTTTGTAAATCAATGTCTTGAGAAAAGTATGTTATTTATATAAAATGTTATATGTCTCAAACTGAAATGATTCAAATAACGCTACGACATGTAATACCATACAAACCCTTATATATAGGAAGTACCAGCGGCGTATCCACCATGCTTGTATCATATTACACACGCCTTGTTACTTAATCACTTACTCAAACCAAACTACCAAAGTAAAATGTTCATGTCTAATGCAAATCATGTAATGTGTATCCAAAATGTAAGCATGTGATGAATAACAAATGTACTAAGTATGATGAACAATGCAACAAATGGACATACATAGCATGTGAACTGTACTAAGTATGCAACAATAGATCTACATAGCATGTGACGTGAAACAACTGTACTAAGTATGCAAAAATAGACATACATAGCATGTGATGTGAAACAACTGTACTAAGTATGCACACAATGGGCATACATAGCATGAAATGTAATGTAAAACATGTACTATAAATGTACTAATGAACATAGAAAGTATATGATGTGAAAGCATGAAAGTAACAAGTAGGCACATGTGTTCCACCCCAAAACGTTTGGAAAACAGTAAAAGAGGGGTCTATGTACTCACTTGAGATTGCTCAGAAGTCCTAAGATAACCACCAAGCAATGCTAGAGATCACGGATATCAAACGGCACCTAATATAGGTAACTATGTTAATAAACCGGACCTAAATCGGAGGATCGGATAGAATGAGGGTTCGTAAACCAAACGAGTGTGGAGACTCGTGTAATATGGTTTATCAAAGCCTACATACTAAATGAAACCTATCCTAAGTGCTTATGACCCATTACGACCCATTAAGGTAGTTTATGCTACTTTAACGCGTCGTGCGCGCAAAAGCGCACTCGAGACGTCTAACTAGCCCTATGACAAGTGTTATATGCCTAAACATGTTACATAATCAGTTATGTGACAAAATTTTAGGTTACATATGCTTAATTACCAATTATACATGAAAAGGGTATTCTGGTAATTTACCTAAGGCATATAAACTACCTATCATACAACTACTCAAACGATGTGACCATAAGGTATAACCTCGGAAGGTTATTCCCTATATGCTATGGTCCTAAAGTATTTGGTCGGATCCTAATGATCGACCAAAATGGGTCGGGTTCGAAGGTATAAGCGATTTATTAGATCGCTTACCCTTACGACCCTAGACAAGCACAAAACTAAAAGTGACGAGCTAAGCATGTTAAAACATGCTTAACTAAGTTTGAAAACAAGTTTGGTATCAAAACAAATGGTTTTGATACCTAAGAGTAGTTTGGTTACAAAATACGCACGAATGCGCATGTTGACCGAAACTACGGCTCGTCACTAAGCCTAGACAACGTGGTAATCAGTAGGCATAGTCACAAGGGACTATAACCATCGTGATTACGCTCACGTCGCGAAGTTCAAACGAACTTCGCATTGACCATAAACTGGTCAATCCAGAAAGTCAAACAAAGTTTGACTTTCGGACTCGGAAAGCAATAAAAGAACGAAGGAACACTTACAAAGGGTCCCCGAATGCTAATCTCGATCCAAGTAGTTCAGGTATGAAACAATGGTTTCAACTTAGAGCTTCTCAAATCAAGATTCTTGTGGGTTTTACAAATGAAGGCAAGGGGGTATTTATAGGATTCGTAGAGCCGTTAAGATCGTTTCTTGGAAACCGTGCTTTGATCTTGGCCATACATGTGCACACATGGTTTTGTAAGTGCACTCAATTCCAGCCCATAGATTCCCCAAAACCATGTGCAACAAGTGGAACGGACCAGATTCGATGTTTCTGCCAAGTTTCTGCCCAGATGAGGTGCTCGCGTAGCGCCACTGGTAAGGCATGAAGTGCTCGCGCTACGCTAGCATGTGCCATATTCAGAAAAGTTTCAAAAATGGCAGAAATGGTCCCTGCAGCCCGTTTAAGCTATTTTCGATGCGTTTGAACCCCGTTAACCTC
>JARYGA010047356.1:0-20888 GCA_030545235.1 Helianthus tuberosus | reverse complement strand
CATCCATCTATATATATAGACCTCGCTTTCTTCCAACAGAAGAAATATAACCACCTTTTTATATAAAGCACTTTATAAAGATCTAGTTAGATGGGAACTGTGTGATGACGAGGTTATTTACGGAAACAGTGTTTGGTTAACATAGACTTTGCTTGTGAACATTGAGGTGAAAAAAAAAATTTGTTTGAGATATACTCTCATTTAAGTTTATGTTTAGTTATTTATTATTGGCAATTAATATTAGTTTTATTATTAGTTATAATATATTAATAATAGTAGTGTTAGTATTATTTTTAAGTACTAGGGTTATTATCAAGGGCAGGTATTGGGTAGCCTAGCCTTAGTTAGGCATGGACTGATCACCTATGCTTAAACAAGGCAGCACTAACCAATATCCAACCATGATAATGACTAGTTAATATATAAATTAAGTCATCATACTTATTTAGTAAATTTTAATTATATGTAAAAATATTTTTATATAGAGTTAAATGCCATTTTAGTCCCTGTGGTTTGGACAATTTTGCCAGTTTAGTCCAAAGGTTTCATTTTTAACCTGTGGGTCCAAAAAGGTTTCACAGTTGCCATTTTGGTCCACTGGGTTAACTTCATCTGTTTTTTCTGTTAACGAGAAGGCCAATTCGGTCATTTTATATGGCTGAATTGCCCTTTTAGTTAACAGAATTACATACAAAATGACCAAATTGGCCTTATCGTTAACAAAAAAAATGGATGAAGTTAACCCAGTGGACTAAAATGGCAACTGTGAAACCTTTTTGGACCCACAGGTTAAAAATGAAACCTTTGGACTAAACTGGCAAAATGGCCCAAACCACAGGGACTAAAATGGCATTTAACTCTTTTATATATATAAAAATATATATACTTTGTACTGTAAGGAGAAGACATATTTTCATAAAACAATACAAGAATTAGAGGGTTGAATAAAATTATATAAATAATTGTCTATCACATGTTTTGTGGTAACTATGTACGGTAACGTTCTGGCAAGAAAATGACCATATAAGAATAATATGGTAGTCATCAACTACGTTGGGTTAGGGGAACATTGTAATATATAAGAATAGTCTCCGTTTTCACTTATTTACAACATTTGTAAATACATTCACAACGTTATATGGTTTCAAAATAAAAAAATAAGTAATCACATAGAACCAACCCATTAAGTGTTATATATTTACAATATATTTTACAAATACTTTTGTACAATGAATATTTACACCTTTATTTATAACTTTCATTTAATGTTATAAATAATAGTGATTTCTTTTATAAAATAATAATACTAAAATATTTTGTACTATAATAACTTCATTGCGGTGTTTTGTAATATATATTAGATAGTAAATATAAGTTATTTTACATAGTATAGTAAAATACTAAAATAATATTTATTTAAAAGTAGTGACCATTTACATATAGTAAAAATGCGTAACAAATAATATATATTACATAGTATTTATATTTGATATGTAAGATACGGTTCAGACAGGGACACAAATAATATATATTACATTTGCTTTACAAATATAATATAAAGGTTGGTCATGCCAAAACAACTTGTTCTTATCTCTAGGACATAGTATGAAAAATATGGTCAAAATATAGTCACTAATAATATACTATCACATTGTTTCACAATTAAAACAACTTGGAACTCTAAACAATGATACACTAACTCTATTGTCTTTTCGTAATTCACTCGTCTCAGCACATTGAGTTTACAAATCATTTTCATGATTTATTTTCATTTTGAACCTGTTGATTCTAAGTCTTTCTCAGTTGCCAATCAAAGTAAGCTTTATTTTGACAAAGAATTTTTACTAATTCTAAAAAAAAAAAATCCTTCCCATTTATTTTAAATATCTATTGATCATATATCTTTTGGCTTGAACCTAGTCACCTTGGAAATTATATCATTTCATCTCATTCGTTTGTCATCAATTTCTTGAACTAATTCAGTTAAACCATTAAATCTTACTTAATGTAAAACTCGTATTCACAAAATTTGATATTTTAATTTTGTGTCATCTACCTTAATATTGTTTTTATTGACTAAAGTATGACATAAGTCTAAAAGAAATATCGTAACCCAAATCTCGAGGACAAGATTTAAAACAAGGTGGGGAGAATGTAACATCCCTATTTTTATATAAGAATTATAGGTTTGGTTAAATTTATTAACCACTAGTAACTAGTAACTAGTTTATTTTTAATATAAATATTCAACCCAAATAGTTTTAAACACTATTTTCTATAGTTGGTTGAAATATTATACTAATTAATTCGCTTGTATATGAGTGCCATTTCTAATAAAATAAAAGTCTATAAAAACTTATATTATTAGACAGGTAACTTACGGGTAGGTTGACCGTAAGAAAAATGAATTTCCTAGATGGGCCTAGGAACCGTATAATAAATTAAATTATAAAATCCATTGTTTTTTGAACCTACTCTATTTTTAATGAAACTTAGACCCAAATGTAGATAAAAATATTCTCGTTCTAATGACATGTTTAGTATTTTATAAAACGTTATATTTTAGAAGTTATAAGCGTCAAATAAGTAAAGCAGTTAAATTAATTATAATATATATATATATATATATATATATATATCAATAATAAAACAAAACTAAAGTTAATATTTGAAATATTGTTTGAAGTAAGTGTGCGTGTCAACATAATCGATAATCAAAATAAAAAAAATAAACTTTAGATGTAAGTACACGTGTAAGCCAAAAATGAATTCTCCTGCACACTCATATGTATGCGTATGTAGTAAGCTACTTTGCCTTCAAGTTAATACACTATAAATAGTAGAAGACATGAAGCCAATTTGGCATTCCTTTCCTAGCTTCTTCTGGCCAACTTTTTCCTTCTCTAAAAAATTTCTAATATTTATTCTATTATTTTCATCTATAATAATAATAAGGTTCTGCCTCGTTTTAAGTGTTTTAACTCCCGATCACCGCTACCCTTTCCGATTGATCTGAGCCTCATAACATATGTCAGGGCTCTGCCCGACTAAGTTTATTGGGGTTCTGTCTCGTGACACAGGGACAAGGTTGAATTAGGGGTATTATACTTAACACGAATGCTTTATATATTTTTAAATAGCTCAAAAGTTATACCCAATATTATAACAGGAGACTTTCTAGTTGAACCCTAAAGTTACAAAGTGGGTCCATTCTCTTTTCTCACTATTTTATGCTCTTTTTCTTTATGATATAATTATGAGTTAATTACTGTTTTCGTCCCTGGGGTTTGTCAAAAATAACGGTTTCAGTCCATTAGTTTAAAAATTGCGATTTCAGTCCATTAGTTTCATTTTCGTAACCATTTCAGTCCACCAACTTAACTCCCATCCATTTATTCTGTTAACTTTGGGTGAAATTACAAAATTGCCCCTATGGTTTAATTAAAAAAACGCTGGTCACCATCCTATACCACTGTCGCCATCCACCGCCGTTCACCACCGTCACCATCCCCAATCCAAAACCCTGGCCCCCACCACCTTCGTTCAACACCGCCTACAATCACCATTGAGAGAGTTTCAATTTCAGATCTAAAAGGTCTCAGATTTGATAGATGGCAGTGGGGCATGGTGGTTGTGGTGGTGAATGATGGTTGGTTAGGGAGGGAGACGGGTGGTTGTGGCAATGAACGATGGTGGTAGTGGTGTGGTTGTTGTGTTTGCAAAAACCCCATTGATTCTTCCCCAGTTTCGAACACCATCCACCACCACCGTCAATACCATCCACCACTGCCACCATCGTCAATAATCAGTCAGCACCATCCACCACCACCGTCAACACCATCCACCACTGCCACCATCGTCAATAATCAGTCAGCACCATCCCCACACCTCCGGCCATTCCATAACTACCACTGCCACCACTGGCCAATTGAACAGAGGAGGAAATTGAACATGAATTTAGTTGAGGAAAGTTGGAATGGATCGAGATACATGTATATATACAAATTCAGAGGCGGTTAAGGAGTCAAAAACGTAATGAGATTTGTGGAGGTGTTTGGGGTTAGCGGATAAGCATGAATAGCAGAGAAAACGGGATTTGATTTGGTTTTTAAGTTGATACGGAGAGGAGATAAACATTGCGAACGAACACGAATGAAAAACGACTGTATGGAAGGAGCTCCGGGTTTGCCGGAATCCGACCGGAAATTTCGGAGAAGATGACCGGAAGAGCGGTCTTTCTGTTTGTTTGAAATTTGTTTTGTGGAATTGCAATTTGGTCCCTGCATTTTCAACTCTTTTCAATCAGGTTTAAAACTTGAAGACTTTCACCCAAAGTTAACAGAATAAATGGATGGAGTTAAGTTGGTGGACTGAAATGGTTACGAAAATGAAACTAATGGACTGAAATCGCAATTTTTAAACTAATGGACTGAAACCGTTATTTTTGACAAACCTCATGGACGAAAACAGTAATTAACTCTATAATTATATTCAAAAATGTCCCAAATTGATCCATTAGTAAAAACCCGGACCCCTGAAACCTCAATCCATATCCAAAATCAAGATATCAAGATTCCTGGTTCTTAGGCGGGCCGCGTAAAGAACAAGAGAGCCCCTACGCGGGCCGCGTCAACTCTCTGTTGACCGGATAAGTATTCCGGATCCACGTGTTGACCAGCTGGGGACCCTACGCGTGACTAATCAACCCTAATCGTAGACTGGGCGGTCACGCGGGCCGCGTAAGGGTCGCCTGAGGATTTACGCGGGCCGCGACAGGCCTTAAAATCAGCTATAAATAGCCTAGCTCCTGTACAGTTCGATGGTGTCGAAATAATTTCACAGAAACTAAGTTTGGCTATCCAATTTCGAATATTACTCTTCAAATTAGCAAAGCGCTGCTACGATACCGGGTATTAACTCGATCGCTGCTACGATTCAATGTCCGATCGATTGAAACTATCCAATGGATATTTTAGTACTATCCTTTGTCATTAGTCGTGATTCCGACAGGATGTTTGAGTACCACCCGAACTCGGGGAATACTTTGTCATTCGTTGTGAATCCGATGGATGTGTAAGTGATTATACTTTGTCATTCGTTGTGAATCCAATGGATGTTTAAGTGATTGCACTTTGTCATTCGTTGTGAGGGTTTTAATCTCGTGAGTTATCGTAAATGCTGTATTAGTTACTTACCTAGTTCGTGTGCACTAGGTTACAAGACTAATCAATAGGCTAAGCTCTACCTGTATAAATCTGCAATATCAAGGCTAATCAATAGGCTAAACTTTGCCGTATGAATCTGCATGTTTATAATGTGAGTCATTCTCTCTTTTTATCAAATTTGTTTATAAAAGCATGTTTATTTTCAAAGTTATAATTACGGGGATTAAGTCTTTGTAATCACCAAGTTACAGCCGGTATATGGGGTTTTGTATACATTACTTGATAATCGTCACCATTGGGGCAGCCAATGGGGGATATGACCATAGTCACAGATCCGGTCGAGTGACAATTACCGTGGGTAGTTGGTTTGATATCAGAAACATTGTAATCGCTCTTAATACTGTAAATTATAACTAAAGAGTCGTTTTAGTAAAAAGAATGATTCACTCAGTATTTCCCGCTGACAAAACCTTTTTCAAACATGTTTCAGGTAATTACAGTAGATTGGAGTAAGAGATGAATACGACACTGAAAGGCTTCAAGAAGTGGCTTATTTTATTAATTAAATCAAATTAAGAAATATTGTTTTATGTAATTGGGTTTATCCCTTATTAAAGCTACCTTTGTAAAACATGGGTTTATCCCAACTATTTAATAAATAAAATCCGGTGTTTTTAAACTCTGATATTTTTCCTAACTCACGGTCTTGATGAAATTTCCGCTGCAATGTTTTTCAAAATAATCACCGGTACCACTTGGCTGTTCGCGGCTCCCGATTCCGTCCAGGGTGGGTCGGGGGTCATGACACTTTGGTCCCCGTTCAAACTTAACTGTTTTACAGGTTAGATTAGTTAATGTCACAGCTATCTTGGAGAAATCCTTAATGAATCGCCTATAGTACCCAGCTAATCCTAGAAAACTTCTAACTTCGGTAGCTGATTGCGGGACCTTCCACTTGGTGATCACTTCTATTTTGGAGGGATCTACGTGAATACCTTCGTGATTCACCATATGTCCTAAGAATTGCACCTCCTGTAGCCAAAATTCACACTTCGAGAATTTGGCGTAAAGCTTCTCTTTTCTTAACAGGGTTAAAAGTGCATGCAGGTGCTCACAATGCTCATCATGGCTTTTGGAATAAAAAAGTATATCGTCGATAAAGACAATCACAAATTTATCCAAATACGGTTTACAGATCCTATTCATCATGTCCATAAATGCTGCAGGAGCATTTGTTAGTCCAAATGGCTTGACTGTAAACTCGTAGAGACCATACCTAGTTCTGAAAGCGGTTTTAGGTATGTCTTCTTCTTGTACCTTTAACTGGTGATATCCGGAACGTAAATCTATCTTAGAAAAATATCTATCCCCCTGAAGTTGATCAAAAAGATCATCGATTCTGGGTAATGGGTATCGATTCTTAATTGTAACCTTATTTAATTTCCTATAATTGATACACATTCGCATCGACCCATCCTTCTTTTTCACAAACAACACTGGTGCTCCCCAAGGGGATGAACTAGGTTTTATAAATCCTTTACTGAGCAATTCATCTAACTACTTTTTCAGTTCTAACATTTCGGTGGGTGCTAGTCGATAGGGTGCTTTGGCTATTGGTGTTGTTCCAGGAATTAGATGAATTCTAAACTCTACTTCCCTATCTGGTGGTAACCCTGGTAGCTCTTCTGGAAATACCTCCGGGTACTCTGATACTACAGGAATTTCCTGAAGTTCCTTACCTTTGGTGTTAATGATTACCGAAATCATATACATTATTCCTTGTTTTCGCTCATAACTAGCAACTTTCATTACTGAAATAAACTTTAGGGGTTTAGGTGGCTTATCTCCTATAACCACAATTGTTTCTCCTGCGGGTGTATGGATTTCTATGGAATTCTTATCACAGAGGATTCGAGCAGGGTTAGCTACTAACCAATTCATTCCTAGCACGACATCGAATCCCGAAATTCATAGGTAAAAGATTTGCTGGGAATTTATGGCCTAAGAGTTCAATCTTTCCTTCTTGCAAAACCTTATCTATGTTAACAGAATTCTCATCTGCCGTTTCTATCGTAAGAACTTGTCTAAGTTTGGTTAAAGGTTGCTTAAGGGCTTGGCAGAATGAAGTGTTTATGAAACTTTGGTTTACACCAGAGTCAAATAATACTTTGGCGTAAACATCGTGTACAAGGAACGTACCAGCTATCACATCTGGAATCAGATCTGCTTCTTGGGTTGTCAGCTAAAAGGCTCTTGCGTTTTTCTTAGTAGTCCCTTCTTCAGGTTTGGCCTTGTTGTCAGCTGGTTTGACCAGTTTAGGACATTCGGGCCTAAAATGTCCAGCTTCACCGCAATTGTAGCAGATCCTTGTTTTCTTTCTGCACTCCTCCTCTCGATGCCCCAAAGCTTTGCAGAAGTTGCAGACTTCATTACATCTTCCAAAATGTTTCTTTTTACAGTTTCTGCAGAATGGCGGAGTGGAAGATTGCCCAGTTCCCTTTTTCTTGAAAATATTACCCCCACGGAACCCTTGGGTAATCTTGTGGGCTAATTCCTTTTTCCTGTTTCCTTCTCGCGTACATACCAGTCCGTCGGTCAAGGTGTTGGCTAATTCCACCACATCGTTAATTGTGCGGGATCTCGCAGCTTTGACGATATCTGTTAGTTGCATTTTTAGGCACGTTTTTATAGCATATTAATATTAAAATTTCATCACATATCATGCATATTTCATAATAATACCTCATTATTTTGAAAAACGCTTGTTTTGTCGAATGGAATCTACTTTGGTTTGTTTTTATTGTAGGTGTGGAGAAATTGCGAGAGAAGATATTGATCGATTATGAATGAACAAGATTGGTTGAAAGTTTTGAAAATAAAGAGATCAAAAGTTCTTTCTCGTCATTGTTTTTGGGACTAGACAACATCTACAAGTTATGATGGGCCATAGATGAGCTTAAACCAATAAATAATATGGGCCAATTTGAATTGAATTGTTTGGGTTCCTATTGATCGAAGGTTATAGCTAGAAATATTTGATTGAGTTTGGGCTGCTAATGGGCTGATTTAGAAAAACAAAAAAAAAGAAAAAGGAATAACAACAATCACCACGAAGAAGCTGGCACGATTTCTTGGGGAATATATCAAAATCATAAAGCAACGACTTTGAAAAAAAAAAGGAAACAACCTTGGCAACAGAACTGGACGGCGGCAAAGTCAAAGAAGAAAAAAAGGGCATTTTCTTTTTTTTTGGTGATTTTTGAGTTTGTTTCTTTTAGTAAGTTTCAATCTTCGGATGTTTTGTTTATTGTTCTAGCCATGATGTCCGGCTAGACTCGTATAGTTTCAACATCGGAGTTTATTTTCTTTGATTTGATTCATAAACTTATGTGAAACGATCACGTTTGATTCAATTATTTTAGTGGTTTGTTTATATGATTCTTGTTATTACTACCGATTCGATCCGGAAAATATTAGATTGTTAATAAACCTGATCAACTTATTAATTTTTCTAATAAAGTTCAATCAATTTTTAGAACCCGAATAAAGTTTTAATTTTTGATACTAGGAACAAAATAATAATTTGAGTTTGTCTATGAACCCAAATTATTATAGAATCATACCAATATAATTAGACACTCCGAACGGCGTGAGTGTTTGATTGTAATTGATACTTCTATCACGCAACCCGCGCGCTAAAATCCGAACGGCGTGAGTTTAGAGTAGCGGGTTGGGTCTAATCAACGAACGGCGTTTGGTTAGACAATAAATAGAGTGGAGGTCCGAACTGCGTGACGTCTAGTGTCGATATAAACTATTATTTTAAAAGGTTCATTGCACCGTGACCGTTAATGATCGTAAGTCGAACCGAATCAAGAAATTGTCCTGGTGTTGAAATTAGTTTTTAACATCTGAATTTTTTTTCCACCACTTTCATTAGCTTTTCTCTTTAATTTAAAAATTATAAATTGTTATCTTGCATTTTAGTTAAACTAACCCCCTCCCCCCCCCCTTTCAAAACAACCGTATCTGTGTCTAAAACGTTTTTGGCATAATCAATTAATTAATCTGTATCCCTGAGGACACGAACCCTACTTCCATTTATACTATTTTTAGTGTGTTTAGTGGGTTTTCTTATTATTTCATTTGCTGGATTCGACACCCAACAATATCACAAATTTCGCTAATCAGACCCCAAATATAGCAAGAAATAAGTACCGGTTCTGGCAAAGCCAAAGTTGGTGCAATTCTAGCATATTCAAAGAATGTCGAAGTATACCCTCGAGAGTAAACATCCACCATCCGGTGGTTTAGGAACTTATTTGTCATTTGTTCCTTTTCATATTCGGGACAGAAATTTCTTTCCACCAATTTCTTAATTTCTTCCCAATTCATGGCATATGCCACATCACTTCCTTTGGCTTGCAGTACCGTGTTCCACCATTCTAACGCCCCTTCTTTAAAAAGGTGCGACACATACATAACCTTGTCTTCCTCAGTACATTTACTTATTTTAATTACTGCTTCGGTTTTCTCTAACCAACGCAGTGCAGCAGTTTCCCCTTCGTTGCCTGCAAATTCGATTGGTTTACAGGCAAGAAATTCCTTGTAAGTGCAACCAGGTGTTGCAGCTTTCATTTTCTTAAGAAATGGGGCTTGAACCACATCATTATTATTTCCGCCCCCATTTACACTGTTACTGAAATTATCGTCGCGAGTACGTTTGCTATGGTTGGCTTGTAAAGGTTCCACGGGGTTCTTGACAGCAGCGACGATTGCCAGGATAGCATTGGCTTTTCCCTGGGCAACGATATTTTCTATGTCTTGTCTATTAAGGAAGTGATCCTCATTGTTTTGATCAGATTGGTTAACTTCGTTAGCTGGCTCATTGACGGCATGTTCTATCTGATAATTAACAATATATATATATATATATATATATATATATATATATATATATATATATAAATTGTTGGCAAAAAATAAATAACAACCAATCATAATAAAGCAGTCACACCTAATCATGTCAACACGTATAGCCAAAATTGTCGACTTTGCGACTTTCATATTTTTATATATATTAGTATGCATCGATACACACCCATTATATTACAAAAGTTTTATTTGAGTTATTTTACATGATTATATTTTTATTATTTATTTTTATTATTTTATTATTATTAAACACACAACCACAAATAACCGACCCTTCAAAAACGACGCTCCCTCTCGTCGTATTTCCACATGATTTTCTCCCCCACATCCCGAATTCTATTTCCTGCCTCCACCAGTTCCTCGCCATAGTGGCGGAGTTCCGCCAAGTTTTCTTTGCTCATGTGTGGGTTTGGTGTAGGCTCAGGGTCAAATTGGGGAAAATAGACGTTGGGGTTATTCATGAAATTCTGAAACTGCCAGTCATTCCTCCACCATTCCTCCAATTCTCCGGGTAGAAGTCGGTGGTTGACAATAGGATCTGGGATAGCAGGTTCCAAATTAACTGGAAGTTGTGATTCAGCGGGGTAATTGAAGAGGTTTTCATCGGCAGGTCCAATGAGGTCACAATTCGCCAGTTTGCGATCCAGCTCCACCCATGGTGGCATTTCCTGGGCTTGCCCGGAACTTTCCCCGATCTCTTTTCCTTTCCCTTTATCCTTCGGGTCATCAGTCTTTTTAACCTTCTGTGCAGCTGGTTTCTTCCTACGCCCACGTTTCCAGTCCAAGATTCTCCTCCTCTTTTTCGGCTTTGGTTTCTCCTGGGCCTGGGCCAGGAATGTTAGTGGTTCCTCCGTATCTGCCAGGTAGCCAAATGGGTTTCCTATGGTGTCCATATCGGTGGTATGGATAGTAAAGTTTCGGAATGCCTCCGACAGTTCATTCATGCTGTTAACACACATGAAGAAACACACACAATTTTAAGTTAAAATTTTATTTACTGTAAACTAAATTTTCACAGAATCATAGAGTGGCAATCAGAAAAATTAAGTATTTCTAAATACTTAATTGGCTTAAATCAGTGGCTCTGATACCACATTTTTCTGTCACGACCCCCGTCCCGTTTTTACCCGGTTCAGGAGCCGCGGGACAGAAACCCTTGGTAATTATATTTAATTTGGCAGCAAAAATTTTTAACAGAATCGTGAAAACTGAAAATGCCCAATTATTTCATTATACAATTTGGGACAAACCCCGTAATTTACAATAAAGGAATTTCACGAAGAAATTCCTGGTTTTACAAAACATGTTTATTTATTTTCTTGAGCCACCTCCTCAAGCTTTTAGTGCTACGCGGCACTTTTCCTGGTTCACAGTAAATCACCTGAAACATGTTTAAAAAGATTTTATCAGTGGGTAAATACTGGCGAGTCACTCAATTGTACGAAATGACACATTGTTATAATATACAGTATTAAGGGTGATTATATTGTTTCTATCAACCATTTACCCCAAATCGGTATTTGTCACTCGACCGTATCTGTGACTATGGTCAGATCACCCATTGGCTAACTCGTTGTCCAATGGTGGGTATCAAGTAATGTATACAAAACCCCACATACCGGCAGTAATTGAAGATTACAAAGACTTAATCCCTGTAATTATAACTTTGAAAATAAATAGGGTTTTGGAAACAATTTGGTAAAAAGAGAATGACTCACATTGCAAGTTTAGTTTGACAGAACTTTGCCTACTGATTTAGCCTCGTAACCTAGTTAAATAACAATGCACACGAAACTAGGTTAGCAACTTAATACAACTTTTACGATAAAGTCACGAAATCAAAACCCTCACGACGAATGACAAAGTATAGCCCGGATTCAGGCAGCACTTAAACATCCATCGGACCGGTTTCAATCGATCGGACATTGTATCGTAGCAGTGATCGAGTTAATACCCTGTAGTCGCAGCAGAGCTTCGTGCTTGTGTGTGTTTTTGAACGAAACAGCGGGTATTTGAACGTACGTTGTGAATTTTAACGTTGAAACAATCAAACAGTTCAAGTCCCAAGCCAGGGGCTTTATAGCCCAATTTGAACCCGCCCGCGAGCCGCGACGGGTTCCTCCATCCCTGTCGCGTGTCGCGGGGCACACCCAGATAGGCTAGGGTAGCCTTGTTTTACGTATAGCCCTGGTGAGTTATCAACTTTCGAAAATACGTGTTTTGCTTCGTTTTTGAACGGATAAACATTATTAGGGGATACCCCCTTGAGTTTTAGGGGGCCCTGATCCTAGCTTTGACCGTTTTAAAAATTAAGGGTCATGCCATACTACTTGGGGGTCTCAATTAAGATTTCCTAATGTGCATTATTAAAATAAGAAATAATAATTTTGGCAAGGGTTGTTATAATGGTGATGCATGATAGTGGCGGTGGTTTGGGGTGGTGGTGGTGGTGGGTGGCTCAATGGGGAAAAAGAAAGGTAGGATGGGGTGGCGCCCACATATTTCTTTTTTTCAACCTGTTGGGTAAAATAGACATTTCACATACACTTAACAAGACATTTAACACAGGTTAGTTATAAGGATCACGTGAGTTTAAAAATTGTAACCACCGGGATCACGTATGTAATTATTGAATTCTCGAGACCAAATTTGCAAAAATTACAAACCACAGGAACTAACCATGAATTTAACTATTAGTATCTATACTGTATTATAATGTATGAGGGAGAGGTCTTTTAAGATACCCAAAAAATTATAACGCCCTTATTTCACATTCGAATATAATAATAAGAGTAAACTGCCATTTTGGTCCTTGTGGTTTAGGCATTTTTGCCATTTTAGTCCAAATCTCAAACTTTTTAAATCTGGGTCCCTGTGGTTTCACTTTTATTGCCATTTTAGTCCAAAATTAAGAGTAAACTGCTATTTTGGTCCCTGTGGTTTCACTTTTATTGCCATTTTAGTCCAAATCTCAAACTTTTTGGAACAGTAAAAAAAAAGGGGGATTTTGAATTTTGGACTAAAATGGCAATAAAGATGAAACCACAAGGACCCAGATTTAAAAAGTTTGAGATTTGGACTAAAATGGCAAAAATGCCCAAACCACAGGGACCAAAATGGCAGTTTACTCTAATAATAATGACATACTAATTTTTAACAAAAATTGGGCATGACTCGTTCGTACTATAAGTGATTCCCTGATTTTAACAATTATCATTCAAACTAAATTCTACGACACGTTCCAAAAGACATAAAAGTTGTAACCATTACATCATAATAAAAACATCCATTAACCAAAAGACACTATCACCCTTTAGAACTTGACGAGCGGAAGCAATTAAACTGTAACACCCCAAAAATATTTATTAAGAGAATAAGTTAAATTGAATTAAAAATTTAACTTAGTTGGTAAAATGTATTAAATAACTAGCTTAGTGATGATATATGCCTAAATAAAACAAATGCACAAACTAGAAGGGGGAAAGGTGAAAATTTTTAAAAAATAATAGGATTAATAAAATTAAAACCCAAATTCACACACTCTGGTGTGTGGGAGTTCGACCAGAACAAGGGAAAAACAAGGGAAACCCTTGTTCTTGCTAAAATCACTCAATTGATCAAGGAATTCAAGGCTAATCACTTGCATGATTCTAAATTTTCGGTCATCTACACATACTCAGTAAAGTGGTAAGTTAAATCTCTTGATTTGGTGAATTATAGGAAATGGGTTTCAACCCAATCATGTGTTCATGTTAAAATATGTGCAATTAGATGTAAGGGTTGCACTATAGGATAAGGTTTATGTGTGAATTTGATCATTTGAAAGACTAGTTGCATAAAACCATTTGATATGAAATATTAGAGATGTAGGATGATGAAAATTAGGAATGATCATGTGTAAATTTGGCATATGATGATGTTGTAGTACTTGAATCTTGGGCAAAATGATGTAGGATAAAAGAATGATATGAACTTGATTGATTATTGAAGGGTTATGAGGCGAACTAGAAGGAATTGTACTTCAAAAGCTTATATGTAGTGTCCTACAAATGCGAAACCCACCAAGTGCTCTATAAAATGCCTAAAAGAACATATTTTTGAAATTCGGAAGAAATTGTGATAAAGTTGCCATATGTTAGACTATGAAAATAATGAAATGATATTTGAATGAACTAAAAGATGGAACGAATATGGATCGAGGTATGTTATTTATGCATACTAACTTCTATTAGTAAATTGTTATTTGTGCTAAAGCCATAAATTTGATAGTTGTGATAAATAAATAGTAAATGGTTTGATCCGTTGTGAATGAATTGCATGAACCGTAGATTTATAAATGAAATGTTTTATGACCGGTCCTTTATGGGAGAACCGGATAATGAGAAAATGAGTATGAAACGAATAAGTGTGTTCGTCCTAAACGAACCGAATGAAAGTTATATTATGAATGATATTATCCGTTACTAACGGATAAGTTATGAATGAACGCAACCAACTCGATCCGTCGCTCACGGATTTGAGTGTATGTAAAATATTGAAAGGAATGTATTCGTTCGTTATAAACGAACCGAATGAAAGTTATGTATGAATGAAAAATGACCGTTTCAACGGGATAAAAATGGCATGTTATATCTAAATTTTGAGATAGTATGTTTGACCCGTTTCACGGGGTAGATAGACGTCCCATTTTCCAAGTTATGTATGAATGAAAAATGACCGTTTCAACGGGATAAGAATGGCATGTTATATCTAAATTTTGAGATAGTATGTTTGACCCGTTTCACGGGGTACGAAGATGCACGTATGTGATGAATGTATGAAAGGGATTAACTTTGATTTACTAGTCTAGAAGTAACGTACTAATGAGTTTAAAATTTTGATGTAGGTAAATCCGCAACTTAGACGTGATGGCGAACTTGGAACGAACACACGCGTGAAACTTGTCTATATGCGCTTCCGCTATTTTGTGATGATGGTCAAAAGCTATTTTTGTTGTAATTAGTTTTTGAGTAGTGACTAGTCTTTTTAAGTCAACATGTTAAATCTTTTAAAACATTAATGTTGTCGTTGGTAGATATATAAACGTAATGCCATGGCGTTGTATGTCCTTTTGAAAGTGTCTTTAAATTCTTGTATTAAGGATTACTAAAACAGGGTTTGCTCTCGTTACAGACGGGTCGTGCCCGAATTTTGTTAAAAATTTTTATGTTATTATTTTATCTTTTAAATGTTAAAAATGAGGGCGTTATAAGTTGGTATCAGAGCCTAGGTTTGAGGGATTCACGTATCAAGTGCTTGAACTCAGACCGAAAGCTCGTGCAAGTGTGTGTTCGTTCTGAAGCGCTATGCAAGTAAGTAAATTGTAAACTTTGTTTATATTTATAAATAGAAGTGGAATAAGGGGAATTTTAGGCAAATTGCTTATAAACTGAATTTTAAAGTGTATAATGATGTTAAACAGGTCCGTATTTAAATTACCAACGCGTAGGAAAAAGAATTACGTAAAACGGACATGTAGATTGAAAGTTATGGGAGTTTTAATTGGATTTAGAGTAAAAACTAGAGCTGGGCAAAATGCAGGAATTTTTAACTGACCTGCTGGAAAACTGGTTCCCCCGCGCCACGCGACAGGGTCCTTGATGTGTGGCGTGACACGCGACAGTGCTCGCGGGCCACGACACAGTTAGAGCAATCTGTCGCGTGCCCCGAGAGACCAAAAAACGTTCAATTTTTTTTTTGTTGTTGTTTTGATTATGGGATTTTGCTAACCAGTTTTTAAGGCCTCATAATCAATGTTTAAGATAATTTTTATATTAAGAGTGATGAGGGAAAATATATACGAAGGGCGAAAAGGTAAATCGTTGCGATCAAAGATTTTGATCTACACGATACGACATGATCGTCGATGACGATAATGCATGAAGTATGAAATGTAAAAAAATGATTGTAGTATGATAAAATGAGTTAGCTATGATGAAGGAGAGTATGAAAAGAAATTTAATAAATGAAATGAATATTTTATGTAGATGGCGGACAATGTCAACGTGAATGATAATGTAGCGGCACGGAATGAATGACGATCGTAAGAGATTGAGTTTGAAACGTATGATTATGAATAATGAATGAAGTAAATATAGATTAAAGAACTTTGATGCGTGAAAGAATATGATTTGTTAATAAATGAAAATGAAAATGATGAGATTAGTGGTAAAATAACTTGAAGAATGTGAGTTAGATGGAATTCGTATGAGAATTCGAATAAATGTATGCTTGATCAGAATTATGCATTAGAGGCTTGTACCTTGTGCTTGAATGGTGTGATACTTACGTGTATTTAATTATTTGCTTTGTTATGATTAAGAGGTGAATATGTGCTAAATGTGAATCATACGAGCTTATTTGTAAAGGATATGTTGGAATTATGTTATATAGTTACCTTGAATAATATTTGCTATTTGTAGAATCATGAAGCATTAGCATGTGAAAGTACGTGAATGTGAATGTATATGTGTATCGTTTAGAGGATCACGTAAATTGTATATATATCATACAATACGAGTATGAAATGTGTAGGATATTAATATTATAACCTATCATATTTAGATGAATACATGTTCAAAAGTTTAAAGTGTGTAAGCAAGACAATTGACTTTCTGAAAGGCAACAGTATAGGGATATCATGGAATGGCCATTAGATACAAATGTTAAAGTAAAGAGTTAATGTGTTATGTATTAAGTGATTTACGTGTTATGCTTGATGATAGTTTAGTTGTATGGATTGAAAATGAGATAACTATTAATAAATGTGTCATTTATACGAAATTTGACTAACAAAAGTCAATTAACGTATGAATAGAAAGAAAGTGAATAGTTGAATGTATGCTCACATAAGCTAACAATGTTACGAATGTAATAATATGTAAGGATGGAAATCTTGTCAATTGACTCAAGCATGGATGGCAAACGGGGTAAGGGGAAGCAATGAGGCAAGCATGAACATGGACTCTAAACGTAAGTGATTTCGCATTACTTCGAATTTATTTACATGAAGATGTATACGTGTTTGAATATTCGAAATTAAAGTAAAACATATAAATAAATGAGAAATCTTAAGGTACGTTTTGTTGAAATTGTTGGCATAATGTTAAACCGGTAAGACCTCATTATAGGGGTAAACCGGTCATAAATTTTAGTTGAGAAGTTTTAAGACGGAAATGAGAACTTGGTAATGTTGATGAAAGGTATGGAAAGAATATTAGTTAAGATGTTAACTAAAGACATTTTGTAAGTATGTTCGAATTGAAAGTAAATATAACGCGTACTAAAATACTTATATACAATAAGTACTAAGTGGTGATTGACTTTAAAAGGTTAAATTGCAGAAATCAGTAAATAATAATTATTTACAAATTTTGGAAGTATTACGTAAGAAAAGCAATGTGTAATGTAGGATACTCATTAGTACGGGATATGTGAGAGAACGTAGGTGAATTAACACCAAATACAGTGAATGAACAAATGGAAATGGTATATTAAGGGATGGTCATGTATTGACTGAAGCTCGAGAAAACACGAGAATCATCTCACTTATGTCCGGTCAAGCTAGTAAAAAGGGGGTCTAACGATTCTTAAACGATCGGATCAAGTGTAAGAAAGAAAGATAAGAATGAAAAGTTTAAGCTTACGATTGGATGTGAATCAAACTTAAGAAAGAAGGGTGGGAACACCACTAGAAATAGGATGTAGAGTGTCGCGTCGAGACGCGCTACATGAATTAGGACATGGAATAAAGTGTTAGGACTCAACACTTGAAGTTGAATGTGGAAGATTAATATGAAAATGTATCATAAAAAAATGAATGAAAGGTTGGATCCGTAAGCAAACACAGATCAAACCAATAAGAATGAAAGGTAGTAAATTAAAAGTTTGAATCCGTAAGTGAAGACGGATTAAACAAGTAAGAATAAAAAGTAAGAACGAACCTCAAATGAGTAAATATTTTTAAAAGCGGATATTATCTAAGTTATGTTTTAAATCTTGCGCATATATATATATATATGCAAATATGTTTGTATGCAAGAATGGTTGAAAGGAAAAATGAATCATACGGGTCAAATGGAGATCGCCATTTGAACCCGGTATTTAATGTTCGATTTGTCAAGTTTTATACTTATAGGTGAGCTTAATGTATGGGCATGCATTGTCACAGATTGGAAAGAAATAATCGCCGCAAAGTATGAATAACGAGTCAAGGGATTTGACTCGCGCAAGGTATGTATAAAAAGGCTATATTTTTAATAGGAGCTTAGGGCTCGATTAGAGAGGGATGTGTCAGAATAGGATAACTGATACACATATGTAAAAATGTATTTACAATTAGACTTCTGAAAAGTCAAACGAAGTAAAATGAAGTCCTTGCAAGTATAAAAAAAGAAGGCACGAACGTGTACCTCGATACGTCCACGATAAGTAAGAGGTGTCAGTCTGACCTTGACCAACAAAATGAAAGGATTGTATGTAAGAAATGGAATGTATGATATGTTTTAGCATGTTCGTAAGAAATTTGTGTTAGAGACATAGGCGAACAAACACCATGTAGGACGCAATTATGAAAGGTTGTGTGCTAACCATTTATTTATAGACAAGAATGATGGAATTCTTAGTAAGATGATAGTAATAAAGCTGGTGGAAGGATGCTCACGAGTGTGAGCATATTTCATGAATGAATGAGACCAATTCTGGTACGTAAGATTGTAACACCCCGAAATCGGGATTTGGTAATTAAACCATGTAAATAATAATGAACGGGTAAATACCGTTTGTGGTGAAAATAAATCCGGTGAATATTAGGAAGTAAATAAATAAACCTAATATCGAATAAAAAGAGAATAAAAGGGTTTAATGAAATAATGTTTATAAGAGACCCGAGCTAACGGGACTTAAAAACAAAACGGGTGGTAATCTCCCGGAACCCACTAAGTTAACTAGGAGTAATTAACCTAGTTAATTAAAGGAAAATATTTCTAGAAATAAAGAGGTTAAGGCCTACTTGGAACAAACCAAATCATGAGGGGCTAAAGGTGGGTAATTAGAAAAGTGTTTTAATTAAAACACTTGTATAAAAAAAAGAAATAAAAACACACACAGGTGTGTTCGATCGACAGGAGGAGCAGGGAGAAAGGGGTGAAACCCTAACTCAACAAAACCTTCAAATTGGAGGATCAAACGAAGGCCAAATTCGGATTGGAATATACATAAACGATCACCAAGTCAAGGGGATCGAAAGGTATGTCGAATTTTTGACATTCATGAAGTTGTGAAAAGTCGATTAACTTTACAAGATGCAATTTAGGTATGAATTGTAGAAGTTATGGCTAGATTAGAGATGTATACTTGCTTAGGAGCAAAACCCTAAGTGAAAATTCTGCATATATTGCTATGATTTGAATACTTAGATGAATTACCACACTTACATAAGTGGGTTTTAATGTTATGATGAAATTGATGGTCTAACTAGGTTTAGAATCATCATGCATGATGATGTTAAGAACGTGTTTGATTAAATCATGAATTTGGGTACATGATCATAAATGACTTGAAATGGGTTTTGAATGTTAAGATGAAATTTGGTAAATTTGTTCATGGAACTAGGTGTATGAAATCATATTGTCTATCAATTGATAAGTAGAACTTGATTATATTAAGTGTTGGGATAAATGCTAGTGATATGATGAAACGGGTTTCACTCGTGTATGAGGAACCCTTAGTTCTTACAAAAATAAATGAATAAACTAGTCAAGATAATCGTTTAAACTAGTTTATTAGCCATGGAAATGGGTTGCAATTGATGGTTTGGGTCGAATTTGAAAGGACCCTAAACATGATTTTCGTAGCTTTTTATATGTATTTTGACTAATCTTAAAAAAATCATATAAAATAAACCGTTTATCCGATTTGGGTGTTCTATACCTTTTCGGAAAGCTTATGAAGTAAATTTTTACTGTTTTCAATCATAAGAAACAAATGTGGTTGTTAAATAGGCCAAATAGGCGAATTAAAACTGCTGTTCAGAACTTGAAAGATGTTGAAAAATGAAAATATAGTTGCTGAGCTGATTTTATAAAAATCATATAAAATCATAGAGAAATCGTTAGAAGGTGTACCTTATATGCTTGCGAAGGTATTGGAGCGTTCTACGATCCATCTTTGAACATGTTGATCTAATTCAGATTTTAAACGGGTCAAAATGGTCAATTACAGCAGCTGAATAGAAAATCGCTGCACATAAATAATGTTCTTATTAACCAAGAAAAAGACATAGGATTGTATATACTTGCTTCAGGCATGAATTATTGATTGTTGGGAACAAATAGCACTTTATGTGACATGCATAAAGTGTTTAAAATCACTTACTAACTAGTTGTATAAGTAACTTCACTAACGGGTCAAACGATTAGTGAATGAAAAGAATTATGGTATGAAACTAGTTGTTGAATATATGGCATGCTTTGATTGATAAGTGTGTAAAAAAAAGGGTTCCATAGGATGATGGCCATTATATAGAATGACCAATCTAACCATCTTATGGATGTTATGATATAGTTGACTCTAAACAAGCTAGGTGGGAGCTTGGAAAGGAACGGGTCAAACGGATCATGGATGCAAAGAATGTTTGCATGGACGCGAGGTAAGTTATGCTTACACTCCCTTTTTAATTACAATACACTTGTGAATATTGATTGTGAATAATGATAAGTAATTGGAATATGATGTTCCGGCAAGATACAA
>JARYGA010047355.1:17500-20123 GCA_030545235.1 Helianthus tuberosus | reverse complement strand
AGACGAAAGCAACTTTGATCAATCAGGACAATTCCGTGACGTAGGTAGGCAACACAGGAAACCCACAATCTGCTTAGGCTATACAAGCCTAGGCAAACATCTGAAGAGGTAAGTCGGGTGGAAGTTGTTGCGCAAGCAAAGAGCCAACCACCCGTAACAAACCAAACACCACTCATGCACCTTTACGGTGGATGTTTCCGAAAACCACCCGGCAAGTGGCACCCACCGTATGCCAAGAGGCACGGCAGGCAACCAAACGCACAAAGCGATTCCCAAAACACACCGGGCGATGCGAAAGCTGACAGCTATAAAAGCTACAAATTGTTCACTTATTCCATGACTCCTACTCAGTTTTTGATAGCCATGATAATTGCAATCCAAAAGTCATAATCAGGTTGGCATCGAGGATTGGGGTTCAATGACATATTATACACACTGACGAAGCTAAGCCATCTGGTGAATGACATTGGGTTCCAGCTCTCAGCTTCCCACATAAATTTATTGGATCCCAAGCATCATGACATCTAAACGTTTATCAGAGCCAAGCAAACAACTGAACCGTCAGTGCCAAAATAGCCCTCAGCAACCCATTTGAGCAGTTCGTTGGGTCGATGATAGATATTGGGCGTGTCCCAAATCCACAGCAAGCAAGCAACACCCCTATAGGCAGATTCCACCCGCTTGAACTAGCAATTGCGGGCTGGCTGTGCTGCCGGAATGTTACCTTAAAGCAAGCATCCTTGTGCCATCATCGGTCCAGACTACAGCTAACATGGGTGTTGGCAAGCTCAAGCGACTTTACCCATAGGCACGCTTGCCTGAATACCTATGGGGCCATGCAGGAACTACGTGGGTCGATGATACATATTGGGCGTGCCCAATTCCACAGCAAGCAAGCAAGCAACGCCCCTATAGGCAGATTCCACCCGCTTGAACTAGCAATTGCGGGCTGGCTGTGCTGCCAGAACGTTACCTTAAAGCAAGCTTGACGTGTGCCATCATCTCGTCCAAACAATAGTACCCAACATGGCTGACAAGCTCTACCGACTTTACCCATAGGCACGCTTGCCTGAATACCTATGGGGCCATGCAGGAACTACGTGGGTCGATGATACATATTGGGCGTGCCCAATTCCACAGCAAGCAAGCAAGCAACGCCCCTATAGGCAGATTCCACCCGCTTGAACTAGCAATTGCGGGCTGGCTGTGCTGCCAGAACGTTACCTTAAAGCAAGCTTGACGTGTGCCATCATCTCGTCCAAACAATAGTACCCAACATGGCTGACAAGCTCTACCGACTTTACCCATAGGCACGCTTGCCTGAATGCTTATGGGGGTGCCAAACTACCGAAGTGGGGCTCAGCATGCGTTTGACACCTCTTTCCTCTCCCTTGGGCACTCTTGGGGTAAAGACAACCGTCTCATCTCACTCACAATGCATGTGCTTGCCTGCCTTGGCATGCCTTCCTAGCACATCCTTGTCCTTGGCATGCCATCCCAGCACACACCAAGGCATGCCATCCCAGCACATGCCTTGGCATGCCATCCCAGCACATGCCTCTCTACCCCAAGAGTACTACCACCCCCCTATATATACATTCTGCACAAAAAGTAAAGTGACAGGAACAGACATTAATTTTTTGAGAAATCATAATTTTTGAAGGCAAGCACGTGGTCAGCCACGCTTTCAGGTCGTCGTGCGGGAACAAGGGCAGCGTGCTGGGCAGCGTTCTAGGCAACATGCCATGATGTGGGGCGCTTCCAAGGCAGCATGGCTTGTTTACTAGGCAACATGCTGCAATGTGTGGGGCATCGATCGATTAACTAGCAAACATCGTTGTTGCTTGTAGGCATCGTGTGGGGCATTTACAAGGCATCGGGCTTGATTTATAGGCAACGGGGCTTGGGGAGACCGACGCCTTGCTTGTATAGGCTTTAAACCTCGCGTCTCGTGTGCTTCTATCATGCCCATGCTTGGGCACAGGGGTTGCTCAAGCCCCTGGTCTCCCCTATACATACATTTTGCACAAAAAGTAAAGTGACAGGAACAGACATTAATTTTTCGAGGAATCATAATTTTCGAGGTTTGCTGGTCGTCGAGGCAACGTGGGCAGGCAACGTGGGGGGGAGGGGCGCTTGGTGGGGGGGAGGGAGGGGAGAGGGGCGCTTGTTCTCAGTCATCGTTGGGGCATTTGGGCTGTTATGCGCGCCACCAGCCTCCTTTGGCTTGGGCGCTCTCGTACCTTGCCCGGGCATGGGCTGCTCAACACCCACCCCTCCCCTATATATACATTTTGCACAAAAAGCTAAGTGACAGGAACAAACATTAAATTTTTGAGGAATCATAATTTTTCAAAACCCCATCAAACGACGTCGGATTGGCATGAAATTTTGCGTGAGACCTCGGTAACGTGTTTTAAGGTGTTTGGATGAAAGAAATTCAGTTTTCGGGTCCCGAGGGCCCGTTGGCCCGGCTCGGTCGGCCCGTGACGCTTGTTTGACGTGGATTGTCCGTAACCCCATGAAAGAACGTCGGATCGTCCCGAAACTTTACGTGGCTGTTGTAGGGCCCAAGTAGGGTGGTTTCGGGTCACGGGCCGGTCTGATCGGGTCAAAACGTTGA
>JARYGA010047354.1:0-35160 GCA_030545235.1 Helianthus tuberosus | reverse complement strand
AAAATCGTCTGACATGTGATTCATAAACTATGGTTTTATCAGTTAGCGCCTTAGCAATCCTGCTTTCCCTCAAGAATTTTGCAATATCTTCAATTACAGTTTTCTCTGTATACCGTGTTTCTAACAGACATTATATTTTATGTGTTTTCTCCCAGTCCTGCAGAAAAATTTGACAAATGATATAGTTTTTGAAATTTCTCGAAAATTTTCTAACACTGAAAAATCTCACTATACATAGTACAGTGGCTCGGATAGCTGTCCGACCGGATTGTCATCCGACCGGATTGCCCTTTTGATTTTGAAATGATAAGTCAACACCAGTCAATAGTATGTGAGACTAATGACCACTCGGTCGGATTGCCATTCGACCGAGTTGTCACTCGAGTCATGTGACAAGAAAGGATAATTAAGACTTAGTTAACTTTGAGATTGAATGCCTTGGGACGGATTACCACCCGGTCGAGTTGCCATTCGACCGAGTTGCCACTCGAGTCATGTGACAAGAGTGCACAAATTTCAAAATATAGGAATGGAAATGATTTGGTTGTCCGGTCGGATTGCCACTCGACCGGATCACCACTTGAGTCAATTTAAGAGATGAACAGTTGCAAGAGTGAACTTTGGAATGAATTGCCACTCGGTCGGATTGCCACCCGACCGGGTTACCAAAATAAGCACAAATTTCAAGGCATCAATTACTTAACAAATTTAACAAGTAAACATGTTATGGGTCGGATGGTCACTCGGTCGGATTGCCACTCGACTGAGTTGCCACTCGAGTCAAAGACATATGAAGAACAATCATGAACACATTATAAACATCAAAATTTTCTAAGTCTAAACTTCAAATTGAACACAGATCTACGTAGAAAATTTCAGCGCGATCAAAACCCTATGTTCATTATTGTCTAACTCGTCCAAATCAGGGTTTAATTTGAGAAAAACCCTACCGAATGCCGACTTGACTAAGATCTCAGATCTATAAATTCTAACAAGATTTGGCACAAATTGAATCGGTAAACTTGTAGATCTAATCAATGTGAACAAAATCCTATGCTCAGTTTTCATCAAAACAACCTAAATTTTGCTAGATCTAATAATATATGTTCGAACAGTATCACACCCCCAAAATCCACATGCGGAGTATCACCGCTTGGAGACGTGACTGACCAGGATCAAGCCACCAATCATATTGAACACACATAAAAGTAAACATAAATCACCCAAACAATATGAAAGGTGTTTCAAAAACCCAAGCATAGTTAAATGTTTAGCGGAAGCATAATAGTAAAACCCATAGCAAGTATTAAGTATGAAATAAAGTAAGGTTTAAAGCATGGCACACACTGCCATGTCCCACAACGACCGTTCCTCCCTGTGCAAGCTCCATGAGTACCTAATGACCTGCAAGGCATGTAGAAACGAATCAACAACAAAGTTGAGCGAGTTCACAGTTGGTTGTTTGGTTAAAGTATTCATTTCGTAAATCGTATGTTCGTTTTGTAAACCATGTATCGTATTAATCCTTATCGCGGCCAGTCCAGGCATATGTGCGATGATTAGTGGGGGCTTCCCATGTGTTACAAGACCACGCGTATCGACTGCTACGAAAATGTAAGAGGTGCCCTAAGTCAATGTCTATCAGCATTGACCCTTTGCCCATAGTCCATTAGTACACGCCCGTCCGACTGGCACGGTGTGAGGTTTGTTAAACCTAATAGCGCTATTAACTAATGACCCGCTCGCCCTAGGCCTCGGCGATTAAGTCGATAATTGAGGGACTTCCTTTGATAGAGGTGATGGTCTTAAGATCGTGTACGTAGGCTCTACGTACGTGCCCTTCATTCCGAGGACAGTAGTAAGTATAACTGTACGTAGGTTTTACGTACGTGCCCTTCAACCGAGGACAGTAATAATTTGTTTAATAGTAACAGTTGTACGAGTAGTTATTCAATCCCATTCCCAACCCCTGGGAATCCCATGCCTTGGCTAGTGTGAACTCACCTTGGTTTGCTCGGCAGATACACAGAAATGTCAAGTCTAGCAGCTAGTGGTCAACCACGTCCTAACATGGTTACCATACAAGTCAGGTTTTGGTTTCAAGTAGTGCATACAAGTATCACATAGATAGCATAGCATATTAGAAACACATACGGATCATGGCAACATGCAACATCACGTTCAACAGTTATAACATATTCAAGATTGGGCTCGCACAAGCTTAGTGGCCTTGTGCGAGTCATCCGTTGGAGCCCAATACTACCCGGCCCATTATCAAGAACCCAACAATACTATAAACATGAACACGACCCTAATAACATATCTTGTGCGATTCTATAATACACCCGGCCCAACATATACACCCAACCCAACAATTAGCGTAACAGTCCTAACATGTATCGGCCCAAATAGACACACAAGTCTTGTGCGATCCGATTGGGTTGTGCGACTAGGTTTGGGCTTTAAGGCCCAACAGTTAACAAACATTATCACTTGTGCGATCCAATAAGCCTTGTGCGACTGTGGTTGCCTTGTGCGACTGGACTCCTTGTGCGACTGGGAGTCTTGTGCGAATGGACTCCTTGTGCGACCAGGAGTCTTGTGCGACCAGTTTAATATTTCCGAAAATTATGTCAATCAGTTACAACATTCAATGATTTCCAAATTTATCTATTATCAATTAACAATTTCCAACTATTCTTTTTAACATCCAATCGATCAAACTGAACATATTCAAATAAATTCTCATGAACCCTAACTAATCCTAGTTATGAGCAATAATCAAACATTCAATCCGGATCATTAGGCTAGCAACTTTTACATCAACATGTCATACTAATCATCATACAACCCCTTCGAATATCATGACCCAACAGCCGATTATATATATATCCGATTTACATCTAGATTACTAGTTACATCATATATTTGACAATCCCTAAATCGATCAGTAGCATCATACATGCAAGTCCCTATCATCTATTCATAGCATGAATCAACCGTATCTTATTCGCAAAGCATCACTAAAGAACATATGAATCACAACATCATACAATTAACAATTAAAGTACTAACCGATTAAGAGAATATAACAAGTATGAACCGAACAGGAGGATGATCCGGACACTATGATCTTCGATAGAGAGAGTGTGTGTGGCTGCCTTCGGTTTCGTGAGAGAGAGAGAAGAGCTAGGGTTTATGTGTGTGTAAAGTGTTTTGCAACAAATGAGAATTTTACCCTATCTCCTTAGTGTTATGCGATATGGGGGAGTGGGCCGAACCCTCACTTGGGCTGCCCATTGATCCGAATACAAGTTGTGTAGCCCGAATGGCTTGTGCGGTCGGGTGAGTGTTGTGCATTTACATCATACATACATTCACATAAACACATAATCATGACATTCAATTAATTCAACCAAATTTATATAGTCACAAACGTTACATTAAGGTACAAAGATAGGTTCGGAAATACGAGTTGTCACAAACAATAACATCATCAAGAACACATAATAAAAACATCAAATCTAACAGTTTAGATCTCGAAACACTTACCTTTTCCATTGTAAAAGTTGTGCTAACCAACGATCCAACGATTTGTGCAAAGAAATATGAAGAAAACAAGATCAAAAGATCAAAAGTGTGAGAGAGTAGGATGGCAGTGCGAGCGAGTAACCCTTTGACTAAACCATTGACCCTCTATATATAGTGACACTTGAGTAGGATGGCTGTCCGACTGGATTGCCACCCGGTCGGATTACCATACGAGCGAGGCACACATTTGACTTTCAAATCTTTGACATTTTGACCCTTTTGATGTTTTCTCAGATTTTATCAGTTTTTTTAGAAATCCACTTAAGTATCTAGGTCCAAGTTAATGACCCTAGGCACTTAATTTGCCGACCAAGTCCAACTTAATGACCTTGGTTGACCCGAAGCACGGCATTACTGACGTTTTGTTCAAATTTTTTTTAAACATTTTTCTGAAAATTACAAGTTTCAACTTAATGAACTTGCTTTGACTTTGCATTTTTATCAGATTTAACATGATAAGCTCCCAACTCATCTGCCCAGCTCAGAAACTTCCTGCATCTGCCTCAAACTGCGAGTCTGAAGATCAGCTTTCCGCTTTGGATTGTCGATAAAACAAAACAGAAATGTAAAATCTTTTTGGATTTAAAAAAGTTTCTAGACTAGAAAGCTATGAAATCTTTTTGGGTTTTGAATGTTAAACAGAAATGAAATGCAGTAAATGAAAGCTATTTACAAACATATTTTTGGTGAGCGTGTTAGGGAATCATATCAGCTGCCGACTAGCTACAAGTACCGTTAAGCTTTGATTTCATTCACAGAATTAAACAATTCGCTTAGATTGCCGATATACTGATCCACTTAAGCTTTCACACAAATTTCAATCTATTCAGGATACAAATTTAGTGTTTTAAGACCTTAACTTATACATGTGTACCACCTCAGAATATACTCTCGTATTCAGACTACTATATTCAGTCTTACAGGTGAGTGCACACTAATGATATCTGTAAGGGGTTAAGTGCGAGACCATGAGAGCTCAGGCTATTGCTTCCGCAAAAGCAGAGAGATGCTGGCTCGACTTGAGGTGGGTCCCCTTTGGGGATCTTCTTTTACAACAGCACATGATTAGCATTTTTCAATATTTCATCATTTTTTATGCTGAGGGGGGGGGGGCTTTAAAAAATAAAGCAGTGCAGAGTATTATACGAGGACTAGGCTATTGCTCCTGCAAAATCAGAAGTCCAGGTATAATACCCCAGATATCATCACGTACAAAGACCAAGTATGTCAGAAATAGAGCCTTTCAAACAGGATTTCAGGGGTTACCTATATATCCGAGAGATGTTCCCCACGTAAAAGCAAGTTGTGATTTAGGTTTATATCCCAAACAAACTTACTAAATGTGTAAAAACCTATCGGCATATCATCAGCGAGACTGCTTAATGCATTTAAACATTACATTGTTTTTGGATTTTGAAATATCTCATGTTTTTGGGTTTTTGAAAAATTTTATATTGTTTTTGTATTTTCTGAAAATATAACCTATCTCCCCCTAAATACCAAAACAAGTAAAAAATCGACAAACCATTGCAGATTGCTTTTCAGCATCATCTACAGTGGTACCTTCATCAACACCAATGATCCCCCCCGCAACCGACAAAAGCTTCATACCGTTAAGTTTCAAAAGATATTGAAAACGAGTTTTGTCAAACGCTTTGGTATGTAAGTCAGGTTTTTGTTCATCGGTGTGGATTTTTTCTATTCGTATCAACTTCTTCTCGAAACAGTCTCGAATGAAGTGATGACGAATTTCAATGTGTTTCGTTTTAGCATGATGAACATGATTTTTTGTTATGTTTATAGCTGCCTCATTATCAACAAAGATAGGGGAGTTAAGAAATTGCAAACCGTAGTCTCGCATTTGTTGCTGGATCCACAAGATCTGAGAGCAGCAGCTACTAGCAGATACATATTCAGCTTCACATGTGGATAAAGCGACAAAGGTCTGCTTCTTACATTGCCAGGTGACCAATCGTGGTCCGAAAAACTGGCATCCCGCTGTTGTTGACTTAGCGTTCACTTTACAGCATCCGAAATCGGAATCAGAATATCCCTCAAGCGTGAAATCGCCTTCTTTTGGATACCACAACCCCAGTGATGGAATTCCTTTCAGGTAGGGTAGAATCCTTTTCACAATTACCATATGCGAGACTCTGGGGCTTGACTGAAACCGTGCTGCGAGGCAGGTTGGATACATGATATCAGGTCTTGAAACTGTCAAATACATCAGCGATCCGATCATGGAGCGATACAACATTTCATCCACTTTATCTCCGGTGAGATCAGGGTTTATCCCATGGTTCGTCGCTAACGGGGTGGACATTGGTGACATTCCTGACATCCCGAATTTCTCCAGAACATCATGAACATATTTTGTGTGATGTATGAACATTCCCTCGGGTAGTTGATCAACCTGAAGCCCCAAGAAGAACTTCATCTCACCCATTGATGACATTTCAAACTTCTGCTTCATAACTTTTTCAAAATCTTTGCAGAGTTGTTCATTTGTTGACCCGAAAATTATGTCATCCACGTAAATCTGGACTATCAGAAGATGGCCGTCGACTTCTTTTGTGAACAGAGTGGCGTCTACCTTTCCTCGGATGAAGTTGTTGGCTAACAAATGTTGAGACAGGGTCTCGTACCAGGCTCTTGGGGCCTGATGTAAGCCGTATAACGCCTTATCCAAGAGATAAACTTTATCTTTGTGGATTGGGTCGGTGAAGCCCGGTGGTTGTCCGACATAAACCTCCTCTTTCACTTTGCCATAGAGAAATGCCGACTTCACATCTAGCTGAAAAACTTTTGTTGGGATTGAACCCTATCAGAGGAACAGATAATTAAAGCCAAAACTGGATCAGAGCAGTGGATCCAGAATAAGCAGACGATTACAGCTAGTTCATGCAAATCTCTCCCCTTGAAAGTGGCTTTGTATCTGCTGACCTCCTATCTGCTGATCTTACTAAGTGCTGACCTACAACTGCTGCTTTGCATCTACTGACCAATGTCAAAGACTGATGGAAGACCAAAGCTCTGCTGACTCAATCTACTGCCTTGAGTCAAGTACTGCTGATCCGGACAAGCACTGCTGGGCTCACAGCAGTGGAAGGATGCAGCAGCTGTTTAAGTATCTTTTATGTAATGAATTGTAATAGCAGTAGTTAGTACATCAGTGTTTGTATAAGATCAGAGGTTAGAGTTTGTTAGGAGGTTAGATGTCACTTTCATGGTGACGTCAGCTAAGATGCTCAGTGGTTTGCAAGTGCCTATAAATAGTTCAGTACTTTGTACTGTTCTATCAGCTCTTTCACAACATCGTCTTCTTTGCACGAACAAACTACTGAGCTCTGGCTGAGGGGGAGTTTGCATTCATTCATCAATCATTGTAATCGTTGTTGAAACAAATTCAATCTTTCGATTCATTATGTAAAGATGTTTGATTAAAGTATTACTCTCGTTTGATTGTATGCAAAGTTTGTTTTCATCTTAATTCCGCTGCACAACTCTTTCATTTTCATCTTAATTTCAAACGAAAATACAATCAAAAAGAAACTCAGATCCAACAATTGGTATCAGAGCTTGGACAGTCAAATTTGATTTAACAATCATTTTGACATAAATAGTTCAGCTCACAACAGTTGATACTGATCGTTTATTCGTCCGTTGAAAAACAGAGCAAGGATTAATCACCATTAAAGTTGATTTCTCAGTGTCTGTAAAACAACAAGAATGACGTCACAATCTCAGGATGATAAAAACAACATCGGCTCACTTTTTAAACCACCTATGCTAAAAAGAAATGAGTACAACATCTGGCAGAGAAGGATGGGTCACATCCTTGCTCAACAAAGCACAGGTTGTTGGAGGTCTGTCATTTATGGTCCCCATGTTCCTTCAGTGCCAAGCGCTGAAGATGCTAAAAAGTTCGTTCCAAAACCAGTTGAAAATTATACCGAAACCGACTTTCAAAAGATCGAACTAGATGCTAAAGCTTATAGTATCATAGCATTAGCGCTGCCCAATGAGATATATGCTGGACTGTTACACTGTAACAGTGCCAAAGAATTATGGGACGCACTTAAGGAACAGTTTGGGGGGACTGAAGAAGTCATAGAAAACAACAGGGAAATCCTGAACCAACAGTATGAAACATTTTGCTATGTTAAAGGTGAATCACTAACGCAACAATTTGAGCGTTTCAGTTGTCTCATCAGTGAACTGAGGCTTGTTAACACTACTTTTACAAACTCAACTCAAAATAGCAGGTTCCTCAGGTCACTGCCAGAAAAATGGGACACCATAGCTTTTGTCACTCGAAACTCACCTGAATTCAAGGATCTGACCTTGACCCAACTCCACGGTCGACTCCTGACCTATGAAAGGGAGTTGAACCAGAAAAGGAGGTTACAAGAGTCAGGAAAAGTTACCGATGATTACACTTTCGGTAATACTGCTCTTCTGGGTCAAGAAGAATCTGGGAGCAGTGGTAAGGATCAGGGTTATGATCACTTCATTGACATAACTGCTGGTGCAAATTTTAACAACCCTGATCCTCACTCTGCTAGTTATGCATTCACTGCAAACGAAAACCAGATGTCAGACAATTTAAGTTTTGAACTAAATGATTTGCAACATTTTGATCCCACTGATTTAGAGGAAATGGACATCCTGCACCAACTGGCTTTGCTAAGTGTTAGAACTAGCAAGTTTTACAAAAGAACAGGGCGAAAATTCCCAGGTTTGCATGGGAATCTAAGGGTTGGGTTGGATAAATCGAAAATCAAGTGCTACAAGTGTAATAGGTTGGGACATTTCGCTAGGGAATGTAGGAGTCAAACTACTGGTCCCATAATTACTCATCCTAGCTCAAATCCTAGACCTCAAAACCAAAACACTGTGCACTATGCCCAATATGCCCCAGCAGCTCAAGTGAACACTGCTTACTATGCTGCTGCCCCTGTGCCAGTACATTATGTCCAAACTACTGTTCCACAAATCCAATTTGTTCAAACCCCTGCTCCACAGGTACAAGTGCAACCTGTTGCACCTCAAACCACTGCTCCAGCAGCAGCACAACCAGATCAATAAAGTTTTTTCACTTAAGGGTTTGTTGACTGGAGCAGTATGCCTGATGATCTTAGTGATGAAAATTTTGCACTCTATGCTTCTAATGATTCTTCACATGATGAGTTTTATTTGATGGCATTAGAGTCAATACAGGAGGGGGTTGAAACTGAGGAGGAACAGCAGTGCTTTGAAACAGTGGAAGAGGTGACTGAAGCAGTGGTTACTGCTGTGGCTGGTGAACTACTGTTGGGAGAAAGTTCAGGTACCCTGATTGAACCAATGACAGATCCATGGTCCGTAGAGGACAAAGAAGAAGAGAAAGAAGAAAAGGCTGGTGAAAAGAAGGTGAAAGCTGATGATGAAGAAGATCATCAATGTGATTGTGCAATGATGGCAGCTGCCAAGGGAGCTTCTGCATGCTTTGATAGTCTTTGGTATGTAGATAGTGGAGGCTCCAGGCACATGACAGGATGTAAAGCCCTACTCAAAGACTTTAAAATCCATGGAGGGGGTGATATATCCTTTGGGAATAATAGTAAAGGAAAAGTTCTGGGGTCGGGTACAGTGGAGTCTGGAAATGTAAAATTTGAAAATGTCAATCTAATAGACAATCTAAAATTCAACCTTCTGAGTGTGTCCCAAATGAGTGACAAGGGTTTTGGGTCATTCTTCACAAAAGATTGTTGTAGGATTGTTGGACCAGAAATGGTCAAAAAGATTGAAGCAATAATCAAAACTGGTCAAACTAAACTTGTTGCTCAAAGAAGTGGCAATGTTTATGTTGTTGACATGTCAAAAGAGTGTCCCAGAGCTGATGCCTGTCTGTTCTCAGCTGCCTCTAACAAAGAGACAGAACTTTGGCACAGAAGGCTGGGACACACAAATCTTAAGACAATCACAGAAATTTCAAAAAATGGTTTGGTGAAAGGCCTACCACAAAAATTGTTTTCATGTCCTGAACATTGCATTTCCTGTTTAAAAGGAAAACAGCATAAAAGTTCTTACAAGTCCATTGAAGAGTCCAAAACAACCCAGTGTTTGCAAATGCTACACATGGATTTGTTTGGCCCAGTTCAAGTCATGAGCCTCAAAAAGAAAAGATATTGTTTGGTTATTGTTGATGACTTTTCTAGGTTCACATGGACTTTCTTTTTGCACTTAAAAGATGAAACTACAGGC
Source organism: Helianthus tuberosus (assembly GCA_030545235.1). Classification (NCBI taxonomy): domain Eukaryota; kingdom Viridiplantae; phylum Streptophyta; class Magnoliopsida; order Asterales; family Asteraceae; genus Helianthus; species Helianthus tuberosus. Next base: position 25,323 of record JARYGA010047354.1, on the reverse strand, counting down.
ATTTTGCAAGACTTTGTAATACAGGTTGAAAAGCAATTTGACCTTCCAGTGAAAAGCTTCAGGAGTGACAATGGCACAGAATTCAAAAATAGGGAGTTGGATGCCTTCTGTGTGAAGAAAGGGATTGTAAGGCAGTACAGCATCCCAAGAACACTAGAGCAGAATGGGGTAGTGGAAAGGAAGAACAGAACTCTGATTGAGGCTGCCAGAACCATGCTTGCAGATTCAGGTTTGCCATTAACTTTCTGGGCAGAGGCAGTAAACACTGCTTGCTATGTTCAGAATAGAGTTTTAATAAACCCCAGGCACAAAAAGACTGCCTATGAAATTCTGTATAAAATTAAACCACTGATCTCATATTTCAAAGTGTTTGGCTGCCCATGCTTTATTTTGAACTTAAAAGATTCCATTTCAAAATTTGCAGCCAAAATTGATTGTGGTTATCATCTGGGATACTCAACCACTGCCAAGGCCTACAAAGTGTTCAATACACGGACCAAAGCAGTGGAGGAGACTTTGAATGTTAAGTTCAATGAACTCTCATCAATGAAAATCCCAGCAAACCCTGCAGATCTGTTTGATCTTGAAAAATTCACTTTTGAAAATACTGCTGTCAAGACTAACAGTGCAGGTCCATCAGAGGATACAACACCAGACTATGGGTATGAAATCATCATCCCTCAAAGGTCTGCCACAAAGGGAAAAGCACCAGCTGTTCAAAACAGTTGTCAAAGCTCAACCACTGCTACCTCAACAGTTGTTGACCAAAGTAGCCCATCAACCACTGCTTCCACATCCTCAAACACTGCTGACAAAAGTCCTCAAACAGTGGATAAAAGTCAGCAGGTGTCCACTTCATTACCTCCTATTCCACCACCTTTTGAAGCCACTGCTGGATCATCAAAGTCCCCAGCAGTGGTTAGCTCAGATGATACACATTTGCAGCCTTCACCAACCAATGCCATCATACCATACCAAGGAGATTTAATCTTCTTGAGATCTCATCCACCTGATCAAATCATTGGCAACATAAATGAAGGGGTGCTCACAAGAAGTCAAACCCAAAACATTTGTCTTTTTGCTGGTTTTCTGTCACTCCATCAGCCAGTCAAGTACCAAGAGGCACTGAAAGACAACAGCTGGGTAGAAGCCATGCAAGAGGAGCTCCAACAGTTTAAAAGACAACAAGTATGGGAGCTTGTACCACTGCCAGAAGAGGTTAGTCCCATTGGCACAAAGTGGGTCTTCAAGAACAAAACTGATGAACGGGGTATTGTTGTCAAGAATAAAGCCAGGCTTGTGGTTCAAGGTTACAGACAGGAAGAGGGGATTGATTATGATGAAACATTTGCCCCTGTTGCAAGATTAGAAGCAATAAGACTGTTCCTGGCCTTTGCTGTCAACCACAATATGAAGGTGTTTCAAATGGATATCAAAAGTGCTTTCCTCTATGGTACAATTCAAGAAGAGGTGTATGTTTGTCAACCTCCAGGTTTTGAGGATCCATTTTATCCAGATCATGTCTACAGGCTAAACAAAGCCTTGTATGGCTTGAAACAAGCACCAAGGGCCTGGTATGAAACTCTTTCCAACTTCCTACTCTCAAATGGTTTCAAAAGAGGTACCATTGATAAAACACTGTTTTTAAAATGGAGAGGGAAGGATTTAATGATTGTCCAGATTTATGTGGATGACATTATTTTTGGAAGCACATGTAACTCAATGTGTGAAGAGTTTAGAGAACTCATGACAGCTGAGTTTGAAATGAGTGCAATGGGTGAGCTGCAATGCTTTCTTGGTCTCCAAGTACAGCAATTGCAAAATGGAACTTTCATTCATCAAAGCAAATATGCTAAAGAACTTTTAACCAAATTTGATATGAATGATTGTAAACCATGCAGCACACCCATGGCAACAAATAAGCTGGTCATGTCTGATGAAAAGGATGAGCTGATTGACCAAACACTTTATAGAAGCATGATTGGGTCTTTATTGTACCTAACTGCATCTAGACCAGACATCATGTTTGCAACATGTGTCTGTGCAAGAAGTCAATCAGCTCCCAGAAAATCAAATCTCATTGCTGTAAAAAGGATCTTCAGATACATAAAAGGTGCTCCCACACTTGGTATCTGGTATCCAGCTAATGGGAACATCAAGCTTTCAGGTTTCTCAGACAGTGACTTTGCTGGATGTCATACCACAAGGAAGTCCACATCAGGAGGGTGCCAGTTTCTAGGTGATTGCTTAGTTTCATGGCAAAGCAAAAAGCAAGCAGCTGTTTCAACATCCACTGCTGAAGCTGAATACATTGCTGCTGCAAGCTGTACAACCCAACTCCTATGGCTTCAAAATCAGTTACTGGATTTTGGTATCACTGCCTTGAAGACACCACTCATGTTGGACAGTCAGGCAGCAGAAAATATCATCAAAAATCCAGTTTCCCATTCAACCACCAAACACATCGACATCAGACATCACTTTGTGAGGGATTGTTATGAAAAAGGTTTGATTTCTCTGCATCATGTCCCAACTAAAGACCAGCTGGCTGATGTGCTCACAAAAGCACTTGATACAGCCACTTTTGAAAGCTTGGTCTCTAGAATTGGGATGCTGAACATGGAATAACAAGCAACACCTTGTTTTTCTATGAATAAAAGCAACAAAATGTTTTCAGAAAATCAAAACTCCATCCTTAAAAATAGCTAAAAATGAAAAATTTTCATTAAAATCATTAAAAGTCTGCCATTAACCACTGATTGTTCAAAAGTTTGCTCTAATTCAAAAGTCTGTCCACTGCTGAAAGTCAACCCCTGCTCTCTCATTCCTTTGATAAACTCTGTTGTTCAAAAGCAGTGTCTTACCCACTGATATGCTATCCACTGATAGTGAAAATCATCCACTGCTTTCATACCACTGCCTTCATCCGTCCCTATCACACAAGTACTGTCCTTCACTTTCAACAGGGGTTGTCACGTGGGCAGTACATATTGGTCAGACCTTTTGTAACGGCTGCCACCTCAGCATTCACTTTCTTCCCTATAAAATCCCCCACTCACCACCAAAACAGGGTTTTACTGTCGAATTGAATTCTTAAAAATTCTCTTCTCAAAGCAGTTTTTCTTCTCATCTTTCACAACTTTCTTCGATCATTCATCTTCAAAATGACAAAATCGAAGTCATCCTCAAAACCCTCATCCAAATCATCATCGAAAACAGCCTCTCAAAAGGCAATCTCCACTGAAATTCCACATAAACCATCTCACAATCTCCTGGGTCTTCTCACAAAACCAGGAACCACCAAAGTTTTCGATTCCATCATTGATCTCATGGCAAAATCAAAGTACAAAATTTTGTTCACTACCGATGCACCAATCTATTTGGCGACCCAAAGGGAGTTCTGGAAAAATGCAACCCTTGAAAAACAAGGAGACACTGCAACCACCATAAACTCTTCGATAAAGGGTAAAGTTGTCCAAATCACGCCACAATCCATTTCAGAGGTCTTTCAACTCGGTGATCAGGAAGGTAAAATTTCTTTCACTAAAAACGAGTTACAAACTGACTTCATTGAGAGAGGGTATGAAGCCACAATGATGAAGAAAATTACCTTAGAAAAAGGTTATTTTCCGTCTGCAACCAGATTTCTATTTCATACCCTCCTACTATGTGTTTCAAACAAAACCACTTCTTTCAATGAAATCCCTTTAAAGATTCAAAATCTGGGATATGCAATTCTTCAAGGAGAAAATTTTAACTATTCTCAGGAAATTTTTAAAGATTTGGTTAATAATGTTGAAACAAAATCATTCTTACTGTTTCCAAGGTTTTTAAGTTACTATTTTTCAAAGAAATTCAGTAAGGATGATTTAGCTATAATAAACCAAGGTGATTTTACTCAAATAAACAGTTTAACAACTGAAACTTTCTCAAGAATGTTAGCACCTTGCAAAACACAAGCAGAGGTGCCTGAGCAGATTTTAGCAGTTACAACTGCTCCTCAGGTATCTGCTGTTGAGCCCACTGCTCAAGGTGATCAAAGCAGCAGCACAACTGCTTTGAAACCCACACCTAAAATCACCAAAAAGCCAACAAAAAGAAAATCACAAAAACCCCCCAAAACCATCAAAAAGGCATCTCTGGAGGATGAGATACCAGAGCTTCTGCCAGTGACAACACAAAAGTCACAAGAAACCACTGCTGCTACTTCCTCACAGCAGTTGGTACAAATATCTCAACCCATAACCGAAACTCCTCCTATTTGTTCACAAAAAGAACAGGTTGTACAAATAGGGTCTCCACATCATGATGCTCTGGAAACACTCGTCTCTATCATCCACAGTCCAATGCCCGGGACACATCCTATTTCTACACCAATCATCACATCCACAATTCCCTCACCAATAAAACCACTGTTGGATGCAATTGATTTGAACCAGGCATTAACCAGTCCTTCTCAATCACCTACTAATGAGAATATACCTCAACAACTGACTGGGTCTGATGTATCAATCTTTGCTAACCCACCAACACAACCTGAGGAGGTTACACCCCATGAGTTACAAGTAACTCTTGGTGGTAATCCAAGTGAAGCAGCCACTACAACTGTTGAACCTACAGGTTTACAGTTGGACAGTGGTTACATTAATAAGACTTCCTTGGAGGCAATTCCTTTTATAGCACCTCTGCCAACCACCAGTGGATTTATTTATCCTACTGGCAACATCAAAAGGTTGTCAAGTGCTGAAGGAAGAAGACCCCAGTACCAAGAAAAAGGGGCATCAGTGGTTAATGTTTGGAGTATACTCCCTACATCTACCATTGATAAAACCACTACTAGTGGGAAATCAGATGATCCCATTAACTTGGGTGATGGTTTAAAGTACCAGAAATTGACGGATCGTATTGCAAAGCTTGATAACTCTGTTGCAGAACTCAAAGATATGTTACAACAGGTGTTACAAGTTCAGAAGGTACAATCAACTGCTGTTCCACCTCAAGCACCTGCTCCACAAAGGGCACCTGCTACAAATGAGCCCTGGAATCTATTTCAATCTTTTCTCCAACAACAAGCACAATTAGCAGATCAGCAACATGAAAAACATGTACAACAGCTGAGAAATGCAATGGAGTCAAGGTTCAAGAACACTCAGGCTGATCTGAAGGCTCTCAAAACTCAGATCCTGCAAACCACTGGCACTGCTCCTCCAACAGTACTTTTCATTGATCAACTCCCAGACGATAATGCCAAAAAGGGGGAGAAAATTCAGGAGTGGAAGAAGAAAGGAATAGACGATGGTCTATACATTGAACCTGAAAAGGATGCTATGACCAGAAAAATTCCTGTGCCAGATGGTAGTAAGAAGGTTGATGCTACTCAAGAAGCACTTGATGAAGGAGTAGCAAGTGTAAAAAGAGATAGAATGGCAAAGGATGTTTCAAGGTGGAATGAGGAGAAAAGAGCTTTCATGGAGCTGTATGAGCAGGGTTGTTCTGGTTCTAAAGATTCTAAAAATCTGAAGACAAAAAGAAAACCTAAGTCTATCCCATCCAGATTTCCAAAGCCTCCAAAGCCACCATCCAAAAGCCATCAGCATAAAACCTCCACTCAAACAGCTGTTGTAACTCCTGCTGTATCAACTACTGCTGGTACTTCAGTGGTTTCAACATCTGTTACCACTTCAACACACACCACTTCAACACACACAACATCCACTGCTTTACCATCATCACCACCAAAAACAACACCTGCTGACATATAGCAGAAGGCAGCAGATGTTATAACATCTGTTGTAATGACAACAGTGGTTGAAACACCAGTTGTTTCAACAGCTGTTAGTCAATCACAATCCACTGCCAGTACATCTATCACCACTGTTCCATCCAAAACATCATCAGTCCCTCCTACAAAAAGGAGAAGACTAATTCTCAAAGATGATGACACATCTCCATCACCAACATCTTCAAAATCCCTGTCACTTGTCACTATTTCAAAACCCATACCTCTCTCTTCAGCTCAAATTTTAAAGCCATTACCTCCTGCTGGTGTCTCATTTCCTCTAGAACTCATTGCAGTTAGAGAAGAAATAAAATCCTTTTATTATGAGGATGACCCAGCCAAAAGGAGTTTGCCATCAATTGCAGAATATCCCATGCCTAACAATATTGAAGAATACTTGAAACTCAAGGCCAAACAAGCAGAAGATACTGCAATCAAAAACAGAAAAGGGAAATCTGATAGAGAGTTTCAACAAAACTATCAGTTTTTACTTTCACAGGTCAATGCTAGGGAGCGTTTTGCGAAAAATGTATGTCAGCAAATTTCTGAAAGGGCAGATGAGTCCTTGAGGAAAGACTACCTTGAGAACATCATGACCTACAAGAAATACAAGGTGGAGAAACATATGTACAAGAGCTGGACCATTCCTGAGCTTGAAAAAGAAGCAGCCAGGATTCAAAATATGATCAAAAATAAGGTCAAGCAGACTCCTCCTGAAAAGTTTAAACAATTTGAAGCTGAGAAGATGTTAGAGTTAAGGAGAATGAAAGAGGAGCTGATTGCAGCTGATTATGGGTCAAAGAACTCTGTGACAAAGTGGGGAAAAGATAGAGTCAGGGCTACTTACAAAAAGCTTGAACAATTAAGAAAGAAAGATCCCACAGTTCCTCAAAAGCCTGACTATCCTGAAGCAGCGGTTTCAAAAAGACCATCAAAGCTGCAAATCAGGAGATCCACAGCTCCAGTTGGTTCTGCCATCTACAAAAGAAGGCCACAGAAACAGCTGATTGCTGAAACCATCAAAGAGTTAATGGAAGGTGAAGACCTTGGAAAAGAAGGTATAAAGAAAATGATCATGGAAACTCTTGGTTTGGATCAAACTGCAAGTACTGCTCAGCCAGTCATGAATAGGCCAGCCTCTCCAAATACTTCTGCAAATAAACATCTCCCAAGAAACCCACCAGGCTCAAAAATACAAAAGTGGGAAACTGACAAACAGACCTGCGTATTGACTTTGCTCAGGTCTGGTGGAGAAGTGGAGAAAATATCAAGGGAACAAGCTCTTGGCCTGAGTCTTGAAGATTTGCAGGATCTCCTTGATCTTCCACTTAGTAGGGATGATGAAGATACAGATGCCCTGGACTTTGAATTACAATTTAAAGGTCAGATAAGGGAGCTGTTGATGAGGCAATAAAGAATTCCACAAATAATGTAGAGTTTTGGCATTATCTGTTCCAGGGGGAGATTGTTGGGATTGAACCCTATCAGAGGAACAGATAATTAAAGCCAAAACTGGATCAGAGCAGTGGATCCAGAATAAGTAGACGATTACAGCTAGTTCATGCAAATCTCTCCCCTTGAAAGTGGCTTTGTATCTGCTGACCTCCTATCTGCTGATCTTACTAAGTGCTGACCTACAACTGCTGCTTTGCATCTACTGACCAATGTCAAAGACTGATGGAAGACCAAAGCTCTGCTGACTCAATCTACTGCCTTGAGTCAAGTACTGCTGATCCGGACAAGCACTGCTGGGCTCACAGCAGTGGAAGGATGCAGCAGCTGTTTAAGTATCTTTTATGTAATGAATTGTAATAGCAGTAGTTAGTACATCAGTGTTTGTATAAGATCAGAGGTTAGAGTTTGTTAGGAGGTTAGATGTCACTTTCATGGTGACGTCAGCTAAGATGCTCAGTGGTTTGCAAGTGCCTATAAATAGTTCAGTACTTTGTACTGTTCTATCAGCTCTTTCACAACATCGTCTTCTTTGCACGAACAAACTACTGAGCTCTGGCTGAGGGGGAGTTTGCATTCATTCATCAATCATTGTAATCGTTGTTGAAACAAATTCAATCTTTCGATTCATTATGTAAAGATGTTTGATTAAAGTATTACTCTCGTTTGATTGTATGCAAAGTTTGTTTTCATCTTAATTCCGCTGCACAACTCTTTCATTTTCATCTTAATTTCAAACGAAAATACAATCAAAAAGAAACTCAGATCCAACAATTGGTATCAGAGCTTGGACAGTCAAATTTGATTTAACAATCAATTTGACATAAATAGTTCAGCTCACAACAGTTGACACTGATCGTTTGTTCGTCCGTTGAAAAACAGAGCAAGGATTAATCACCATTAAAGTTGATTTCTCAGTGTCTGTAAAACAACAAGAATGACGTCACAATCTCAGGATGATAAAAACAACATCGGCTCACTTTTTAAACCACCTATGCTAAAAAGAAATGAGTACAACATCTGGCAGAGAAGGATGCATCACCTCGCCTGGAACATCTACCTCGCTTTCCAAATTCGTAATGTTCTGGTTTGCGACTTGTTCACTAACTGGAATAGTTTGATCTTGAGACTGGATTTGCTCCCCCTCATACTCTGAATCACCACGATCGAATGTTGGCCTTTCATCACATTCTGAATTATCATTGATTCCCGTCTGATTGATAGGAGCTAGTTCACTTTCTGAAGATGTCGGAGTTTGCATAACATCATCATTCTCTCCAGCATTGCTTGGACCTGCTTCATCATCGTTCGAAGCTTGTCGTTGATAACTGTAAGGTTCTACAGGGAATCTTTCTTGTGATTCTTCATATTCTCTTATAATATCCAACTCGTCAAAGAATTCTGGTTCTTCCTCCATGTCGAATGAATCCCACAGAGTGTCATAATTGAAACGCCATGAGTCGCCTGGATTCTGAGGTGGCATGGTGTAACCTTGGCATTCAACATTATGTACTTCGATAATCCGCTTAAGACTTGGAACAAAGACTCGTTTCATTGGACTTGTGTAACCCACGAATATTCCTTCGATACTCTTTGGACCAAATTTTCCATAAGGTTCCAGAACTGTACAGGGAGACCCAAATGGTTCCAAATACTTGAGGTTCGGTTTGCGGTTGTTTATCAGCTCGAAACACGTTTTGTTGAATTTCTTCACTGTAAGAACCCGGTTGAGCGTATAGCAAGCGGCTGACACTGCTTCTGCCCAGAAATTGACATGTAGTTTGGAATCAGCAAGCACTATCCTAGCTGTTTCTATCAGCGTTCTATTTTTCCTTTCTTCTACTCCATTTTGCTGCGGAGTATAAGGCGTGCTGAATTCTTGCAGTATACCTCTTTCATCACAATACTCTTCCATCTTGTTATTCTTAAACTCTGTACCGTTATCACTTCTTAATCTTCTGATGCGGGTACGGTACAAGTTTTCAATCTTTCTGAAAAGTGTCATCAAACTTTTGAATGTCTCATCTTTTGTCTTCAGAAACGTTACCCACAAAAATCTTGAAAAGTCGTCTATGGCTACTAAACAGTAGAGATCACCAGTTATACTTTTGACATTTACAGGACCAAAAAGATCCATGTGAAGTCTCTCTAATGGCCTCGAGATTGAGTTTTCCTTCTTCCCAGGGTGAGATTTCTTTCGTTGTTTTCCTTTGACACAACTAATACACTCCCCCTCAAGATGGAAACCCTTCAGATGAACACCAGTTACTAAGTCGTTGTGCACCAGGTGGTTCATTTTTCGCAGGTGAATGTGGCCCATCTTTCAATGCCACAATTTCGATTCCTTCTCAGTGGCTCTTGACATAAAGCAGTGAGCCTGACCCGTGGTAGTAGTTGCTACACTCATGTCCAACACGTACAGATCGTCGAATCTTGGTGCTCTCATGATAACCCACTCTTCGGGAACAACAAACCCCGGTTTCAATATCAAACATTCTTTGTCTGTGAAGTGCGTCGAATACATACGATCACAAATCTGAGAGATGCTAAGAAGATTGTTTTCCAGCTCGGCGATATAATTCACTCTTTCAAACGTGACAATACCATTCGATAAAGTTCCCTCACCAACTATACGACCACCTTGATTGCCTGAAAATCCCACATATCCTCCATTAAACCCTCGAACATCATACAGTAGGGTTTTCTTTCCCGTCATGTGCCGAGAAGCTCCACTATCCATTATCCAACGTGAGATGGATCTCGGAAGCTCCTGCACATTTCAAAGACATTTAGTGAGATTGTGAAGCAACCCAAGCCTCTTTCGACTTAGGTAGCTTGACGTTTAGAATTGTGGTTTTGGTGTATAATGGCGGAAAATTCTTTTCATTCATCTTTAAGCTCTCTTCAGACCCAATCTCAACCTCTTTGTATAAAAAGAAATCATTTTTAGGAGGTTGACCAGATGATTGGTCTTTCTTTGGTACATCCTTCTTTTCAGAAGTAGTAGACTTTTGTTTTTCAAGTTTCTCATAGTAATCCAAAGGTACATACATCTTCTCAATTGAAGATGATGATTTTGCAGTCTCAGTCACCTTTGGTTTTGGAGAACTTTCTTTCTTTACTTCAGATTTTGGCTTCCAAGTTTGTTGAGACGAAGCAACCCGTTTGTAGAATTTATCAGTTTTAGTTACCACATTCTTTACAGGTTCATTTTTGAATTTGGAGTTTTCATTTTTCAAAACTTTCTTCTCAACAACCATTGGAGCTTTTCCTTTTGCATCAACTTTCCTTTTCTGACTCTCAACAACTTCAGACTTAGGCTTTAAGTTGGTGCACTTTCGTGCAATGTGTCCAACTTTGTTGCACTTGAAGCATGTACAGGTATCAACTTCCTGACTTGTGCCTTCGGTCTGAGGCTGTGAGGCCTTCTTTTCAAAGAACTCTTCATTTGATTTTGAAAAAAATTCAGATTCTTGCTCGGAAAGTGAGCTTGAACTTGAACTCTTCACAAACACCTTTTTCTCAACAAATTTCTTGTTTTGAAAGTTCCTTCTTTGATTATTATTACCACCCTGATAACCACCCGACCATCTATTTTGGTTGTTGTTAGAAAAACGTGGCGGTACAACAGGTTTTTTGTAGTAAGATTTATCCTTTTCAAAGTTCAATTGTCTTTCAGAACGTTTAAAACCTTCAATTTCACAAACATCAATCTCAACCAGTTTAAACACATTTTTCAATTTGTCGACATTTACATTCTCTAATGGAAACTCAAGATCCGAATACAACTTATCCGAACCCGACATCTTGTACATCACAAGAGTAGGTTTTTCACTTAAGTTGGTTTTGGATTTTGATTTAGGAATGTATTTGTCCAAAAAGCACTCTTCGTCCTCAGTTGAGTCACTGTCAGATTTCAAAACATTTTCAACCACATTTTTAACAACTTCGGACTGAACACTGTCTTCGTCAAATGATGAAGTGAATGTGATGTCAATTGTTTCTGGAAGTTTAATTTCATTTGTTTCATCATTGTTAACCAACCCAGACTTTTTCTTTGAAAAATTATTCAACACTGGTGGTGGAACTTGATGATATCCAACCTCTATTCCATCTGCATATACATCTTCGCCAGCTTTGTTCTTCCCAATGGGTTTGGGAACTATGTGTTGAAGAACAAAACTTACGGAGTTGTAACTGTTGAGTTTCAGATTGATACGTTCGTTTTCAATCTTAGCTTCCTGAAATTGAAGCTTCAAATTAGCAATCTCATCCAACTGTTGGTTGATTTGCTTTTCTTTCGACTGAAGAACTCCTGACAGTTGAAAATTTTCTTTGGTTGTTTTATCGTTTCTTTCATCAGAATCTTTTATCGTTCTTTTTAGCTTCTCATAATTTTCCAAAAGTTGACGGTTTTCATGAACTAACTTTTCATTTTCTTTCCTGATTCGTTCTACGTCAATTTTATCTTTTTCAAGTTTATCAGTTAATTCTTTTATTCGATCATTTGAAGCTTTTACCAATTTGTCATGACTTAATATCTGATTTTCAACTTCTTTGACTCTTTTTGTCAGTTCTTTAGTCTTTTTACCACTGAGGTAAGCATGTGTGCTACAAACCTTGCAATCTTTCATGCAATTTTTGCAGTCACTCCAATCAAATCCCTCATCATCATGTAAAACGGCTAATGCTCTTGACTTTTCTTTGGGATTTTCTTCTATCTGTTTCATTCGTGGAGGTTCGGATTTGTTTTGATGATAGATGGCTCTTTTATAATAGTCCTCACGGAATGGGTTGGCTATTTCATCAGCAACTGCATTTCGACATTCTCGTTTAAAATGGCCCTTTTGCTTGCATTTAAAGCATGTAACCTTCGATTTATCAAAACCTAGCTTTGTTGAAGGTCCACCAATGGAATGTATGTCTGTTATCTCCATGAATCTCTGAGCCCTTCTGACCGCACTCGCCATACACCATCTAATATCAATCAACTCCATCTCTTCAGGGTCGATTTGATCATAATCTTCCTTGGTGAGGTTGGTGTTTCTGATCTTTCCAGAAACAAGGCTCTCATATGATTCCAAGACGGATGCCAAAAACACCATTTGCTGCTTGGCTGCTTCTTCGGTGAAGTTTTGTGCATTGTTGAGGTCTACAGCAATATTGCACTGGAACATGTTTTTCGAAACTGATTGTTATTGTTGACTTGGAGCAGTTGAAGATGATCCTCCATGATAACCACTGCTTGGACTTTCTTGATTTGGCATGTTTGAGTTTTCTGCTGAGAATGCAGTCTTTGGTGACACAGTTTTTGGGATCATACTTCCTCGATAATATAAATCAACATTTTGTTGATACGAGGGGTTGTTGACTTTGTTCGTCTTCCTGATCTCCAATTCATGACTTTCCAATCTTTCAATTAACAAATCAACTGTCAGATCAGTCGACTTCACTGTGTTCTTCAACATTAACGCAAAATACTGCCAATCTTTCTCATCAGGCAGTGAGTCAAACAACTTATCAACCAATTCTTCCTGTGTAAACACAATTTCATATCTTGCAAGTTCCATCTTGAAGTGACCGAATCTTTCTATCATCTTTGACACAGACTCATTTTTCAGACATCCAAACAGACCGAATTCCTTTTTTTAACAAATTTTTCTTGTTTTTAACAATTTCTGCACCACCCACACACTTCATCTTTAATTTCTCCCATAAATCTCTGGAATCTTTGTAGTCAATTAATGATATAATATCATCCCTTACTGATTGATGTAATAAGGCGATGCATTTTTGTTCTGCAATGAAAGATTCTTGAGCAGTGTCAGTTAAATTTTCATAGTAAGTTCTTTCGATGTCAAAACCATTTCTCAAACTCTTCCAACTTTGGTAGGCGAATGCCTTAAGCCATTCCTCGAACCTACTTGCCCATATATTGTATTCTTCTATGGCCATGAGCTTGGGCGGTTTGTTGTATGTGCTATATGCGTTATCCACGCTCAATGAGTCGGCAATGGCTTTCTTTGGATTCGAGTTAGGAGCAGTGTCGTTTGTGTTGCTTGAAGTAGCATCTCCTGTGTTGCTGGTGTAAGCAAATATGTCACTGAAGGGATTGAGAAAATCATCCCCCATTGTAGTGTACCTGTAACAATTAACAAACACTTAGACAATTTTCACAAGTTTTAAAAGATTACAAACAAAAGCACCTGGATCGAATGGTGATCCGGTCGAGTCACAATCCGAACGAGTGACACAAGTAAACAAATGTACTTCTGTAAGACGTCGATCCGATCGGATGGTGATCCGATCGGGTGGTCGTTCGTTCGAGTGACACACTAAACTTTTGAAAGTTTAAACTTTTCAACCTTTCACCGCTCGGATGGTAATCCGACCGAGTGACTGGTTATCTTTTGTAAATGAAAACAAGAACTTCCAAATCCAATCCGATCAGATTGCTGTCCGACCAGGTGGGATGATGAAGTAAGCAGATAAATTTGAACAATCCAAATCACACCACTCGGATGGTAATCCGAGCGAGTAACACTGATGATCTCAGCAAGCAACTAACAGGTGCTGTCTAGTCCAATCCGTTCGGACAGCTGTCCAAGCGAGTGGATGACGTCAGCAAACATGAGCAGTTCAACATGGTTTTTGATGAATTTGATCTAGTTTTTTATTGAATCTGATTTTGAAACTTTGTAGGATTGTACTTTGATTGATTGCGAATCGTTTGATACCAAATTTGTCAAATTTTAACCGTAAATTCCGGTTCAATTTTACGTTTTTCTGGTTTTAAGGTATAAAAGTGAAGAACAATGCAAGAAATGAGTAGAAAGTGAGAAAATTTGTCAAATTTCCAGTGAAATTTGACTCTAATCGGCAAGAATAGCTCGGATTCCGGTGAATTCGCTGTCGTAGATCTCGATTCAGCTCCCTGGATGCTCTGATACCACTTGTTGGTCCCTTGTATAGGATCTGTTCGTCAGGAACTTAGATGAATCGACTTTGACTAATGTGCGGAATCCATTTGATCAAATCACAGATGTACGACAAAGTATTCAACACTTAAACGCAGTCTGATCTTTCTATTCAACTGTCATGAAAGTACAAAAGCACCTGTAGAAGTCAGACAATCACAGAGTTCTCTCCAGAGTCAAAAGTTCTAAATGTCATACCCGGAAGGGGTATTTATAGGCAAACTCAGGGATGAAATAGATGCTGTCCGACCGAGTGACTGTCCGCTCGGATGGCTATCCGGTCGGATGGCCATCCGACCTGATGACACATGTCAGCCGACGGACATCATCTTTACAATACGAAACCATTCCCTGAGCTGTCATTCAACATACATAATATACAAGTACACAAAACATACAAAATATGACTAAATGCTGACGGAAGCTGCAGACGTATGAACTAACAACCTCAAGTATTAAATTTTCAGAGGAATTTCATTAAAAGCAGTTGTTTTATTAGACACACAAGTGAGCAGAGTATGAAACAGGAATTTCATGGGAGGTGGAAATTCTCCCTTTTTCATAGTAGCTTTTGACAATTGTCCTGCATACCCTCTTTCGATCAAATCAATTTGATACTCATCCTTAGGGAAAGAGGTTTTACCTGCTTGGTCATTCATCTGAAAAACTTCTGATATGGTCTGTGGTGTTATTGGGACCAAAATTCCACCTACTTCTGATAAGATTTCCGAAGTCTTTTTATCTTGTATTTCAAGTTTGGCATTTGCCTAGAAATCTTGTAGGGTATCTTGCTAAATGGGAGCATTGCAAGTCAACAAAGTTTTGTACTTTGATGATGAAAGGGCGTCGATGATTGAATAAAAATATGTATTTTTGCTTGATTTTTCAAGTGTACATAGGTAGTTGTGTGGGTGTTTGATGATGAGAGCCATGATGATTGTGAAAAATCGCGAATGAAAGAGAAGGGATAAATGTGAGATGGAAACCGCTTTTGAAGAATTTTTGAATTCGATACGACAGTGAAAACTCTGTTTAGGGGTTTTATTAGGGTTTTATTTGAGTGAAAAAGTGAATACTGGCGTGACAGCGGTTTCAAAAATCGGACGGTTAACATCTGCCCACATGGCAACCACTGATGAAAAAGTGGAAGACAGTTGTTTGGGAACCACTGATGGACAAGATCAGTGGTTGACAGCAGTGAAAAATGAGAACAGTGTCTGATTTTAACTATCAACGGATAGACATCAGTGGTTGGAACACTGATGTTTGGTCAACAGTGGTCAACAAGGAATATGAAGAAACAGAGGTTGTCTTTCAGCAGTGGGTGAATTTTCAACAATCAGATGTTCGAGCCAAACAGTGGATATGGACAGACTTTTAAGGATTAATGAAAAATTTTCACTTTAACCATTTTTAAGGTTGAATTTTTGATTTTCCGAAAACATTTTAAAGCTTTTTATGCATGTACAAACAAGATGTTGCTTGTTAGTCCATGTTAAACATGCCAATTCTAGAGATCAAGCTTTCAAAGGTGGATGTGTCTAAAGCTTTTGTTAGCACATCTGCCAGCTGATCCTTAGTTGGAACATGATGTAGAGAAATCAAACATTTTTCATAGCAATCCCTCACAAAGTGATGTCTGATGTCAATGTGCTTGGTGGTTGAATGATAGACTGGATTTTTGATGATATTTTCAGCTGCTTGACTATCCAACATAAGAGGTGTCTTTAAAGCAGTTATACCAAAATCCAGCAGTTGATTTTGAAGCCACAACAGTTGGGCTGTACAGCTTGCAGCAGCAATGTATTCTGCTTCAGTAGTGGATGTAGAAACAACTTCTTGCTTTTTGCTTTGCCAAGACACTAAGCAATTGCCTACGAATTGACACCCACCTGATGTAGACTTCCTGGTTGTGTTGCATCTAGCAAAGTCACTATCTGAGAAACCTGAAAGCTAACCATTCCCATCAGCAGGATACCAGATACCAAGTGTGGGAGCACCTTTTATGTATCTGAATATCCTTTTCAAAGTAATGAGGTTAGATTTCCTAAGTGCTGATTGGGACTTGCACAAACACATGTTGCAAACATGATGTCTGGCCTAGATGCAGTTAGGTACAATAAAGACCCAATCATGCTTCTATATAGTGTTTGATCAACCAAATCACCATTTTCATCAGACATGACCAGCTTTGTGGTTGCCATGGGTGTACTACATGGTTTACAATCATTCATCTCAAATTTGTTTAAAAGATCTTTTACATATTTGCTTTGATGAATGAAAGTCCCATTTTGCAATTGCTTAACTTGGAGACCAAGAAAGCACTGTAGTTCACCCATTGCACTCATCTCAAACTCAGCTGTCATGAGTTGTCTGAACTCTTCCACATTTTACTACATGTGCTTCAAAAAATGATTTCATCCACATAAATTTGGACAATCATCAATTCTTTTCCTCTCCATTTTAAAAACAAGGTTTTATCAATTTTACCTCTTGTGAAACCAATAGAGATTAGAAAAGTGTAAAGAGTTTCATACCAGGCTCTAGGTGCTTATTTCAAGCCATACAAAGCTTTGTTTAGCTTGTAGACATGATTTGGATTAAATGGATCCTCAAAACCAGGGGGTTGACAAACATATACCTCTTCTTGAATCTTACCATAGAGGAATGCACATTTGATATCCATTTGAAACACCTTGATGTTGTGGTTGACAGCAAATGCTAAGAACGACTTCTGGTGAGAACCCATTCATTGATGTTGCCAATCACTTGGTCTGGTGGATGAGATTTAAGAAGATCAGATCTCCCTTATATGGAATAATGGCATTTAATGGTGAAGGCTGGAGATGTGAATCATTTGAGCTAACATCTGTTGGTGACTTTGATGATCCAACATTTGTTTGAAATGGAGGTGGAATAGGAGGAATGGGTGTGGCACAAAGTTGATTTTTATCCACTGTTGGTGGATTTTTATCAACAGTGGTTGGGGATGATGGATTATCAGAGGTTGAAGGGCGACTTTGGTCAACAACTGTTGATGCAGCAGTGGATGAGCTTTGACAGCTGTTTTGAACATCTGATGCTCTGGTGGTGGATGTGATTTTATATTGTGGGATCACAACATCATATCCATAATCTTGTGAAGGAGGTTTGTTGAATACCTGCAGGGTTAGTCTTGACAGACACATTTTCAAAAGTAAATTTATCAAGATCAAACAATTCAGCAGGGTTTGCTGGGATTTTCAGGGAAGAAAGTTCATTGAACTTTACATTCGAAGTCTCTTCCACACACCTAGTCCTTGTGTTAAACACTTTATAGGTCTTGGCAGTGGTTGAGTATCCCAAATGATAACCACAATCTACTTTGGCTGCAAATTTTGAAATTGAATCTTTTAAGTTTAAGATAAACCATGAGCAGCCAAAGACTTTGAAAGATGAGATCAGTGGTTTGATTTTGAACAGAGTTTTATAGGCAGTCTTTTGATGCCTGGGGTTGATTAAAACTCTGTTCTGCACATAACAAGCAGTGTTTACAGCCTCTGCCCAAAAAGTTAAGGGTAAACCTGAGTCTGCAAGCATTGTTCTGGCAGCGTCAATCAAAGTCCCGTTTTTCCTTTCAACCACCTCATTTTGTTCTGGTGTTCTTGGGATGCTGTACTGCCTTACAATCCCTTTTGACACACAAAATTCATCCAACTCCTTATTTCTGAACTCTGTTCCATTGTCACATCTAGAGATTTTTACTGGTAGATCAAATTGCTTTTCAACCTTTCTAAAAATGTTTTGCAAAATACCTGCAGTCTCATCTTTGGAATGTAAAAAGTAAGTCCATGTAAACCTAGAAAAATCATCTATAATAACCAAACAATATCTTTTCTTTTTCAAGCTCATGATGTTTTCTGGGCCAAACAAATCCATGTGCAGCATTTGCAAACACTTGGTTGTTTTGGACTCTTCAATGGACTTGTATGAGCTTTTATGTTGTTTACCTTTTAAACTGGAAACACAATGCTCAGAACAAGTAAACATTTTTTGTGGAAGACCTCTTACAAGGCCTTGTTTTGATAAAGTAGTGATTGTCTTGAGATTTGTGTGCCTAAGTCTTCTGTGCCATAATTTTGTCTCTTTGTTAAAGGCAGCTGAGAATAGACAGGCATCAGTCATTGGGCTCTCTTTTGACAAATCAACTACATACACATTGCCACTCCTTTGAGCAACAAGTTGTGTTTTTTCCTTTGGCTATTATTTCTTCAATCATATTTACCATTTCTGGTCCAACAAACTTGCAACTCTCCTTAGTAAAGAATGACCCATAGCCTTTGTCACTCATTTGTGAGACACAAAGAAGGTTGAACTTTAGATTGTCAATAAGATTGACATTTTCAAACTTGATTTTTTCTGACTGAACTGTTCCAGACCCCAACACCTTTCCCTTAGAATTGTTACCAAAAGATATATCACCCCCTCCACGATTTTTGAATTCTTTGAGTATGGCTCTACATCCAATCATGTGCCTAGAGCCTCCACTATCTACATACCAAAGACTATCTAAGCATGCAGAAGCTCCCTGCACATCAAGTAAACAATTAGTTCAGGAGGGTCTCAAAAGCTAATAAGGCTTTGGATGGGGTCACAACAGAGTCAGATCAAGTCCAGGAACATGGACAGTGGTTAGCTCAGGGGTTTGAACAGTTTTTGAACCATTTTTCTCTAACCACTGTTGTGGACCATTTCCTGTCAGGAAATCCAAAAGGATGCCTGTTCACTTTTAGTTTAGAAGGCCTTTTGTAAGCCTCATAAACATGTGGGACCCTTTGGTATGGAGGTTGACCTTTTCCTCTTTGGAATTGGTTGGCAGGAGGTGCATCTGTCACTTGAACATCTCTGGGAGCAGAGTTTTTGTTCAACTATTTTGTAATAGCTGTTTAGACAGACACAAATGGTTGTTGTTTCTTGATGGATGAATTTGAAGAACTCATAAGTGTTTTTGAGGTGTACTCTTTTCTTTTAACCTCAAAAGTTTTGAGGTACACACACTCATGAGTGAGATGGTTGATTTTTCCACAGATGGTGCAACTTTGTGCGGGCTCAATTATGCTTGTTTTGTTAATGTCATAAGCTTTTAAGTGAAAACAATCCTTTATGGAATGATTTTTCTTTTCACAAAAGTCACAAAATAGATTTTTAACCATTTCTCTTTTCTTCCTCTTTTCAACTTCCTTTGCAACAGAGTTTTGAACCACTGTTGGGATATCTTTAAAAGGAATGATCTTAGCCTTAGGTGCTTTCACACCCTCAACTGTGAAAAAATCCATTGTTTTGAAATTCTCAAGGATGTCACACTCATCTGACCAGATGGGTTTGAATTGATATTTTTCAATCTCCTCAAAGGTTGATGAACCCTCTGGCCTTTCCAAAATTATTTTGTTACCATTTTTATCAGTTATTTTAATTTCTTGACCATCCTTGTTTGTTGGTATTATCTCAACAGAACCAGACTCATTTACAGCAGTGTTTTCAACTTGGTCATTTTTCTTGAAACCTATGCCAAATTTTACATTGCTTTTGATATGTTTCTCTAACATCAGCTCATAACCTTTGCTGGATTCCACCCATTTCTCACAAGTGATTTGTGTGGATTCCAACTCCTTTTTACAAGCTTGATATTTTTCTATCATGGCTTGGAGTTGATCCTTGGTTATGTTGTGTTCATGTTTAAGGTTGTAGATCTCATTATCCTTTTCACACAATTTGTTTTTCAGTTCTTTAACAAACTTTTCAAATTGTACTTCATCTTTCAAAATTTTATCCCTAAGGTTTTCATTCACCTCTTTAACATTTGCAAATGCTA
Source organism: Helianthus tuberosus (assembly GCA_030545235.1). Taxonomy (NCBI): domain Eukaryota; kingdom Viridiplantae; phylum Streptophyta; class Magnoliopsida; order Asterales; family Asteraceae; genus Helianthus; species Helianthus tuberosus. The sequence continues at coordinate 5,264 of JARYGA010047354.1, read as the reverse complement.
TGATGCATTTGTCTGAACATAGGTTTTCAAGACCTGAGGTGATACCTTAGTTGCAGCCATCATGGCACAGTCACGGTCATTCTCACAAGCAGTGGTGTCCTTCTCCACTTTATCAACACACCATGGGTTAGCAAGAGGTTCTAACAGTGGTTCAGGTTCCTTCTCTAACATCTGTTCACCAACAACAGCAGTAACCACTGCTTCAGCAACTTCATCTACTGTTTCAGCACTAGATTCCACCTCTTCAATTTTCAGACCTTCTGGAATTGTCTCTAATGCTGCAAAACAAAATTAATCACAAGGAGCATCATTCTTATCAAATAGAGCAAAATTTTCATCAGATAACTCATTAGCCATGCTACTCCAATCAACAAAGCCTTGGGTAAAGAAGCTTTGTAGCCTGGCCTCTGCTGGAGCAGATGTTTGCGCAGCATGTTGTGGTGCAGGTTGTTACACTTGAACCTGAGAGACTGGGGCTTGGACATACTAAATTTGTGGAACAGGGGTTTGAACATATTGCACTGGAACAGTTGTTACAGGGTTTGCATAATGAGCAGTGTTTACATGAGCAGCATGGGTATATTGGGAATAGTGCACATTGTTTTGTGTGTTTTGAGGTCTAGGGCTAGGATGTGTGATGGTTGGTCCATTATTTTGACTTCTACATTCTCTAGCAAAGTGTCCTAGCCTGTTACACTTGTAGCACTTAATTTTGGATTTATCCAACCCCACTTTTAGATTCCCATGTAACCCTGGAAATTTTCTTTCTGTTCTCTTATAAAACTTGTTGGTTCTTACACTCAGCAGTGCCAATTGGTGCAAAATGTCCATTTCCTCCAGATCAGTGGGATCAAAGTGTTGGAGGTCATTGAGCTCAAAGGATAAGTTGTTAGAATTCTGGTTTTCCCCACTTGTTGTAAAAGCATAGTTGGGTGAGTAAGAATAAGAGTTGTTGAAAGCTCCACCAGCATTTATGTTAATGTAATGATCATAACTCTAATCCTTACTACCACCAGATTCTTCTTGACCCAGAAGTGTTGTATTACCAAAGGTGTAATCATCAGCAACCTTCCCAGATTCTTGTAACTTCTTTTTCTGGTTCAACTCTCTCTCATAGGTGAGGAGTCGACCATCAAGTTGGGTCAAACTTAGCTCTTTAGAACCCACATAATTTCTTGTTACAAAAGCTATTGTGTCCCATTTTTCTGGTAATGACCTTAGAAACCTACTATTTAAAGTGGACTTTGCAAATTCAACATTAACCAGTTTAAGTTCAGTAATGAGACAGCTAAATCTTTCAAACTGTTGGGTTAGAGACTCTCCTTTGACATGACAAAAGGTTTCATACTGTTAATTCAAAACCTCCCTGATATTTTCGATAACCTCTTATGTTCCATCGAACTGCTCTTTTAGTGCATCCCACAGCTCTTTGGCACTATTACAATGTAACAGTCCAGCATAAATGTCATTTGGGAGAGCTGAGGCCACTATGCTAAAAGCCTTTGCATCTAATTCAATTTTTTGAAAATCCTGTTCTTAGTAATTTTCAAGGCTTTTAGGCACTTGGCCTTTGGGATCTTCTATGCTAGGCACCATTGGAACATGTGGTCCAAAGATGACTGACTTCCAGCAGCCGGTGTTTTGCTGAGCTAACACATGGCCCATCCTACGTTGCCAGATATTGTACTCAGATCTGACAAGCATAGGTGGCTTGAATAGTGTTCAGGTGTTGTGAGGATCTTGTGAATGTGACGTCATCTTGGTTGTTTTACAGATGTTTTTCAATAATCAACTTTTATACGTGATTACCCTTTACTCTGTTTTTCAACTAAATACGAATGTAACAACCCGCACTTTTGTGCGTTGTTACTACTCGTTATACTCGTTACGCCTAGCACCAGAGATTCGGATCATAATGTAACTATATCGTATATATCGATAATCGAAGGATAATCGCATATTTTCGAAATACAATATCACTATACTACACTATTATCACACTAACACTCATGGAGACATTGAGTGAGGACCTATTCTACCCTCCTCAATGGCCGTGATGTGTCGAACGTAAACAATTAACGCTAACAAGGACCCTCGGGTGAGTGTTGTAGCTCCAGTCGTCATGACGATGATGACAATACGAGAAAATGGTACCCCGTCAGTCTTTGTGGCACCACAAGAAATAACGTTCACGATGACATCAAGGAAAGGACCTATGCTACCCTCATTGATGGCCGTGAACCGTCGCTTATAATCGCATACTCGAATCGAAACCGATTGTTAATTATCGAAACTTTGGATTATGGATACGTAAATACGACCCCTAGTGATATATATATATATATATATATATATAATAACGATATATTGATAATATAAACTAATTATGGACGTACGCGCTTCGAAAACTATCAAAACGGTCAAAAAACGGAGAAGTCCAAGCGTCAGGATAGCTATCCGGACGGATGGACCATCCGGACGAATGGACATGCGCACGGATGGCCATCCGCACGCATGGGCCATCCGCACGGATGGGCTATCCGGGCCTGATCTCTTTTCCTCCCCTCTGTTGCCTATAAATACCATGTCACATCACTTGAACAGTGATGTGACAGCTCCTATTCAACCAAACGCGCACCAAGACCCTTTTCTCTCGATTTCCTCGCGATTCCGGTAAGATTTCAACCTAAAACTTGTACTTCTACAATCTACACTCGAATCTACATCATTCTATCTTTCAAAACTCAAATTCTAGCCGTGAAATCTGCGGATTTGAGGCGTTTTGAGGTGATGTCACCAAGAGTTCTTATGAACTTCAAGTTGGGGTCTCATTTCACTATAAACGGCTCAGATCCGGGTGATTTCCACATGTTTTAATGACAAATCACACCTAAATCTGTGCGATTTCGAGTTAACCATGAAGAACCACCATGAACGGCCAGATCTGATGGAACGGGGTGATTCCCGGCTGTTAGAACGAGTCGGAATTGACGGAACTTCAAGTGTTAGTGCGAAATCACACTACCCTAGTAAAAACGAACGTATTCCTGACCGTTAAACACTCGAAACAGTGCTCAGAGTGCGAAACAGACATGTCAGCCCGCACGGCCAACATGCTAGTCCGCACGGACAACATGTCAGTCCGACATGCCAGTCCGCACGGACGACATGCCAGTCCGCACGGACGACATGCCAGTCCGCACGGACGACATGCCAGTCCGCACGGATGACATGCCAGTCCGCACGGATGACATGTCACCCGCACGCACATGTTACCCGCACGGATGATATGTCACCCGCACGCACATGTCAACCGCACGTACAAGTCAACCGCGCGCACACTCGTCCGCACGCACAACACTGCCAGTCGCACGCATCGCTCATCCGCACGGACCACTGTCCGCACGTATGACACATCATCCGCACGGATGGCTTGTCATCCGGACGGACAACAAGTCAATCCGTGCGGATGAGGACCAATTGACCTAACGAGTAACTTTTCAAGGCAATCTTGCTTAACCGTACTTCGTTTACTCTATTTCTTCAAGGATCATTACAGACAACTCGTAACCGACTCAATCAAGTTGTAATCTCGCTAAATACGCACTGTGAGTATACTTGACCCCTTTTTAATCGAATTTTTAGGTGTAACATATGTTTCTAACAAATCAAGCTTATCAAATGAAATATTCAATCAATCGAGCTATCACTTGCGAATAACTGTTATGCATAGATATACGTGATGCTAGTTGCATATGTGCTAGGACTTATACTCGCGACGTCCCACCAAGACTAGTATAGTACTATTGCGCCCGACGGGGTCTAGTTATGCCATCGTACATTCGAGCATCGAGGACTTAGTTGGTAGTATCAGTTTTGTGAGTATATATGTCGTGTATTACGTTTATGCATGTGGAAATTCGCAGCACTTTTTAATCTATTATGCTATACTTATCAAACCTGTATACTCGCCAATACTCTTGTATTGACAAATATTTTAACGTATGTTGCAGGTTAGATCGCAGACTATATCAAATCAAGCTAGGGAGTCTAGAAACTCAACTAAAATCTAGGTTGTCGGATTTGTATTGTTCGAGAGGACAAGAAATCTGTGATAACTTATGTGATTGTATTATTTGTTAGTATGGGATAACGAATGTATTAAATATTATCGCAATATAGTTGTTATGGATTCTCTTGAGCAATCTGATTCGCCTAGTGTCGCGCCCCGATGATTCCGCCATCGGTTGGGGTTTGACAGATTGGTATCAGAGCCATAACTATAGGGAATTAGGTCAGACTCGACCTAGTCCGGGTCGACGTCTTAGAAACTGACCTAGTCTATAGTCTAAGTACCAACAGGAGGACTCATACAAGCCCAGTGGGGTTTGTATTGGGCTTACTTGATACTCTCGACCGAAATTGCTAAAAGATACAACCTTGTGTGAACCCCGCGTACTACAACTTCACACGAAGAAGCCTTTCCTAAGGCTGAAATACTACTTAGCCTTCCTAAGGCCGACACAATACACACGTTTTCGAAAATACTCGCATAACGAAACCGAGCGATCCAGTCGAGATCAGGTGTGAAAACCAAGAACTCTCGATAGGATTGCTCACTCAGCGCATTTTTCTAGCACGAGAACTTTTCATCGAGTTAGGAGTGACATCCACATCTCGATAAAAGTCTCCATTTCTAAATCTAGTGGAACTCACGAATTTATTCGAGGAGCATAACCACAATTAGGAACGAAACTGTTAAGCCAGGGGTGAAACCCGTACCTTAATAAGTCGTCCCATTCTCTATAAACTGGTTTTCAAAAGCTCTCACCAAGGACCCGACTATCACGATAACTCGAGCCACGCGATGACTAGGGAGACGAATGCCCTGAGCTGCATCCCAGTGGAAGCATGAAGTCCCCCAGGTCAACGCGCATGCTCGAACTTGTTAGATGTAGTTGGGCTACCTTGGGTAGTCGACGCCTAAAACACCCAAGGCACTCTATCGTACGACCCGCCAATTTTACAATGATTGGGACTTATCTACGTTTTGAAACTTTACGCTTTATCGATTTCTCGATTTAACGATTTTCACTCTCTACTTTATAAACACACAATTCGCACAGCCATCGCAATCTGAAACGAAATCCGAATGTTCGCAACAAAACTAATGCATAATCTATCGCATTCACTCTCGTTCTCTCACTTCAACGCAACCTCGCTTATTCTAAATCGACCTGTATGTGCATGATTACAAATTACAT